>JAQJVL010000285.1:0-155000 GCA_035578905.1 Stictocephala bisonia
GTGAAATTTCGTAAGTCCTTTCTTAGTACACATCTATGATACAACACCCGCATTCTCTACAAAAATTTCAAATCTATAAATAGTAACAGAAAAATAATAATTAAAATTGTTTGTGTTTACCAGCTGTTTTTATGATGCACAAAACTGACGGTTTATATAATTCACACTAAAAATACGGAATGTTTACATTAGCATAAACCGGTGTTAATATATTATGTACTAGGGGACACCCCTGCATGCTTCGCATGCCAACCCCGATGCTCGCTGCAATTGATACACCTCGGCCTTCGGCCTCGGCATGTAACTATTCAATACAAAAAATAGGAGATTAACTATATAACATAAAATCACAATATTAAATTTAGTTACAGTATCTCACTCACACTAATTGCTTTGCCACCTATTTAGCTATTTCAAGAGTGTTCATTTTATTTATTTTTGTTTAACAGCTGAAGATTAAACTCATAGTAAAATATTAAATAGTATAATGTCAGACATTCAAAATAGACATGTTTATTTATTTACAAAACAGCTGTTATTAATTTACTAAAATCAACCCAATGTTATCCTTATGGACCAATCTTTTAAGGGTGCTTTATACCCCTTAGGAGTACTTTATCAAGATGAAAATACTTTAGTTGTCCTATTTAAGTTTTAAAGAAACAGTGTACAAAATTTCAGCTCTCTACCTACATGGGAAGTTGGAGAATTAGTGATGAGTGAGTCAATCAGTGAGGGCTTTGCCTTTTATATATATAGATTAATAAAAACAAGGTAGTGGTAGAAAATCGTTGAATCTTTTAGGGCCAGGGAGGTGGAGCCCTGGTAATTTTTTATATTTCTGATTTTTCCCCCACCATCAGTGGCCCTTAACCTTCAAAATGAATCTAATCAATCTATCTTATCTTCTTTTTTACTTGAAAAATTTCGTAAGGACCGATTCTTTAAAGGAAATACATACATATAGATTGTTGTGTTTATTTGTTATTATTTTTTTATTATTTTATTTTATTTATTTATTTATTTTGTAGTTGTTTCACTCGGTTGTCACTTCACCCTTGTGACGTCATTGTACACAGATACCATCTTCTATTTCTGGCCAAAACAGTATTATTCTAACAGCTGTGTTTTAAATGATTTACAGATATATCCAGGTGTAATATCCGGTTTCTTCTTCTTTATAATGTGAACTAAAACAACAACAGAATTGAGTTGTTATATTAGTTAAATAGTTCCTTTTACTTGTGTTGTTTGTTTGATAAAAACATTCCAAACTCTTCTGTCCACCATCTACTGAACTACATAGTTCGGAGTGTATTTGAACGACATCAATAACTTAGTTTAAAGTAGGTGTACAGTACGTGTTCTTAACGGAAATGCCCGACTACTATTTGTTACCAGAGCAAGATAAACGTGAACCAGCCACGTTCGACAGTAAGAATTACATATACAACGTAAGTAGGGTATTTAGATTAAGTGAGTGTAAACACATCTTGTCCGAGCTGTGGTGAAGAGCTAAGTGTCTTTTGTCCAGTTAAGTGTAGCCTATAGATGGCAGTTAAATTGGGTGACAAAGGCTTCGTTAATGGCATTTCCCAACTACCCAGGCCTCATGCTAGCCTAGTGGTTAGCACATCTGCTTCATATGCAGATTGGGGGGGGGGGGTTAGTGTGCTTCAAATCCCGGGAGGTCCACTGAAAATTTGCTCGAAGGGTTTGGACCATTGTACCATAACAACGTGTGAAGGTAAAAAAAATACACCGGCGTCAATAAGATAGTAGGCAACAACTGATGGACATTACTGCCAAAGAGTTGTATAGATATTTGTACAATACCAACCTGAAAAAATTGTTCCATAAGGTATAATTAATTTAAAATAAAACTATACTAAGATGCCCTCTCTAACTTTTAACATGGGGATCAACGCTTAGTGTGGCTTCCGAACTTCAACCAGTGACAGGGCAGGCGGGCTACATGCAAGGACGGGATCGCCCACCCATTCAAGGAACAGCCACGCTCGTTGTTTCCTGACGCCGTCATCTTGCGAAAATGTTGGAACTTCCGGTCGAGGCCACTGGCAATTAGTAGAACGGCAATTACATCACCTCACCCACCCTACGTATACGGACACACTAAAGGCTCTTCCACTCAAAGGCTCTCCCACGGACACAGTCTACGTCACTCACTTCAAAGTTGCTTGGGAGTCACATAAATGACCCAATTCTTAATGTTGAACGCTTAGGTTTAGGGTGGAATTTTTACACCAACTACACAGTATATTATTACTAACTTCTTTGAATAATTAATAGTGTTACTTACAGAGTGTTAAATAATCATGTACTATATAAGACCCTCATCGAGGATTACAGTAAGTATTTGGAACTAAGTTGGTTGGTTTTTATGAGTACTACCATTTGAAATAAACAATTGTATCTAACTCTTATTAAAATCCTGCCCTCTAGAAACCCTCGCCTCAAAATCTTGTTCTGCCATCCATCCATGCCAGCCGTACAGACAATGTCCTCTTGGTTGACAACGATGCACAGGAGGCCGTAGAAGCTTTGATATCGTCCTGCTGTGATTCTGAGCGCTGGCCTTCGCATCACCCCAGTGAAGCCTCGGTTAGTTCATCATGCCTTCTTCTTTCTGCATCGTTAGGTTCCAGAAATAATTGGATTCCAAAAACTACTCAAGGCCATATCATTAAATTGTTATCACCAAAAATCGAAATATTATAAACAAGTAGTGTAATGTTTATAATGTATAAATAAGTTTTTACATCATAAACTTAGAATCAATAACCTTAGTATGGTTTATAATGTGATGTAATTCTGAGTCACAATTATTTCAATAAACTGTAAAATCATAACCACTAGGCCTATAATATCAAAAATCACTAACTTAAATCAAGCTTAATCAATAACTATAAAATTAATTGATTGTGAAAATCATAGGATATGCTCTAAATGTCGTTAATTGCAGAGTACTCTGTTTACAATAGTGAACATACCTTTTCTTAAATAATAAAAACCTTTCTGTGATCAACAATTCGCTGGCCAGACTTGTCAGATAGTTGCTTACTGTAAGTACAGTGGAATGATCCATCCACCCACCCATACTCATACAGTGGTACATACTCACCCACCCACCCATTCACGTACAGGAGTACGTGGGTAAACTGTAAGTGTACCGGATACAAATGCATGCATACACATTGGTAGACCTTAATACCTTTTAAAAATGACACCAATGGATCTACCCCCACCCCCCTCTACAAACACACCTACACTCAAACTTACTCCCTAATTGACAAATATGACACTAAGATCCCTACCTTCCATACTTACACCATCACGAAGCAAATGTGCCTTCCTTCCTTCCTCACACATACAACACTGATAGCCGTGGAATCCGAACCACGTAATATTAGTCTAATTTTCAGTTAATTGACAAGCCTGATACTCAGCTCTCTCACCTACACAACATCTGGACACTCCAGGCTCTTCTTCTAGTGTCTACGCCGATAGCAACCATTAAACGGATGCCATATCGGTAGGCTATAAGAGGACTGAGCATAGAACATATCGCCTACAATCTCCACTGCACTTTATTCCCTAGTAGCTGGGTTACAGCACTCCACCACTGTTAGGCCTCATTGTAAATGATTACGCCTTAAAATAAATTTATGTAGGTCTTCCAAACTACTGGCGTAATCGAAGAACAGCCAATGTTCGTGTAATGAAGCTGCTTGTAAGTGATCAGAATTCTTATACCTTTTTTTACTTTCTCCCGTGTGCGTTAGCATAGAGAACGTATTGTGATTGTTTCAACAAGAAATTTTTACAAGTCAGTCTAAAAATCCATTGTAGGGTCCCCTGAACCCAAAATATTGGGTTTTTGAAAAAAAATAATTTGGAAGTATGTCCGTATGTGCGTCTGTCTGAGTATGTGCACTTCGCTGGAGATCAAATAGATGTATCAATTTTTATGAAATTTGTTGTGTATGTCTATTAGCCAATACCTTCAGAGCATTTTTTATTCTTTTTTTATTTTAGTTTTTTAATTTTAATTTTTGGAAAAACATACAAAAAATTGAATTTTCTCAAAAACTGCTCTAACGATGTTGATTCCATTTTCAGGAAACATGTGAATTACAATTCAAAATATTTTAGTAAAAACTTCATGTCTCAAACTTGACTAATGTTTGAGATATGGCAAAAAACATATTTGGGAATTAAACTGGTAATTATTACTTTTGATATTTTAGTGTTTAATATGGGGGAAAGTGTGTGCCAATTCTTTGGCACCATTTATTTTGATTCAAATTGTATTACTGTTTCAGCAAACTAAAGTTGAACGTGCTGCTATGGAACTAACGCACCCAAACTTCATCGAACAACTCGACTTGAGCCGAATGCATGATGTTAATGTACGATTTGAGGGACTGGAAGATCGACCTAGACTCCATACATTCACCAGGCATAAACCCCCTTCCTTGACTTATGACGTGAGGCATGATGAACTCTTTTAGTGAAATTATTGCGTTCAATATTATTATTTTAAGCAATAATTTAAATACGTTAAAAATTAAATTAAATTGGCCCGTCAACCGTCTGTGCAGTTAGTTACCTTGCATGAGTATCGAGGTGGCTCAGTTGGTAAGGCTTTGGACTGCGGAGGGTCTAAGGTTCGAATCTCCAACTGTACTAACGATCAGTACTTCATTCATTCGATGAATAAAGCTCACGCAGAGGCCTGTAGGCATATGTGAACGGAGTTAAAACAAAACAAAAAATAGGAAATAAACTAATTACATTGTAAAGGTCTACACACACTTTATAATTACATCGTTAAGGTCTGGGAATCTTGCCAAATATTACGTAAAGCTATAAAATCACCTTGAAATTATATATAGAAAGTTATTGTTATGTTTTAATTTTTATTTTCAGTTTACAATATAATAATTTATTTAGTTATTGATTACTACATTTAATTTGTTCGTAGTGTGTGAACTGAAAACATTGCTTTAAAGCGCGTCGAGCGGCTGTGAACTGGGCGGCGTTGCCAGATTGAACTCAGTCAAAACACACACACACACACACACACACACACACACACACACACACACACACACACACACACACACACACACACACACACACACACACACACACACACACACACACACACACACACACACACACACACACACACACACACACACACACGCACGCACGTCTCGTTCAGTTCACCTAGTTAGAAGAGACGGGGATAGTTCAATGCGGCAACGTCGCATCCTAAAATCTTGGTCGTGTAGTACGTGTTACCTTCAAACTCCTTAAACATGGCATACGCTTTTTCCGTATATTGTGAGCTATCTGGTTGTGGCTATTGTGGTTTTACAATCGAAAACTCCTGAATATTGCTGGATTGTCATTAAAATAATTATAACCTATATGTGCATGCTTTACATCGGTTATATCTAGCACTCTAAAATGAAATTATCTTCAAATTTTTAATGTTAATCTTATTCAGTGTATAGTCATTACTGATTAAAGATGGAATATAATGAGTACACAAAAAAAACAGTAATTTATGGTGCGACGGAAAAAATATTAAATCTATAGAAGTTACTACATGTTCAAATACTTTCATGTGTAAACTCTACTGTTATTATCCCTACTTTTTAATACGGAATCCAGTTGAACTTACAAAATGTTATCGTAAAATAAGATAATAGCATTCCGTCTAGTATTTACGCGGGTGACGCTGTGATTAGATACGTATCATTTACAACGTAACATGTATGACAAAACCACGTATGATATAACCATGTATGATAGACAAAAAACATGTATGATAGAACCAACAAACATGTGCATATAACACTGACACAATAAATATAAAATTAAGTACAGCGGACACAGTGAATCCAAGTCCGACTCCATCCGAATTGTGCAAGTGGAGACGACACGGTACAGCGTATAGACATAGGTATTACCTATAGCTAGCTGGTGTTACACTGTACAAGCTCTACAGTAAAGAGCTTGATCGGTGCCTTCGATCTAAACGGATAAAAAGGTAGTGAGTATACTATGGGCCAAGCTATATATTATGTTCCTTTCAGTGAGAGTTGAGAGTGGAGCTTCACCTACTGCTGGTATGACATAGGCTCTAGGCCGAATCACAGGCGTTCACGTGTAGCTGTAGTTATAAACTGTCCTATCTGCCTTAGACTGCCGAATGGAGATGCCAATGAATAAGTCTTGCTGTAAATCAATGGTCCACGAGGACACCCTCTTGGCTGGCGTCCTTGTGACAACGGCATCTAGGCGGAGCATCACTCTCAACTCTCGGCATCGAATGAAAATATTGAAGAACTAAAGATTATGTATCATACAATTGTGACACTGTTATCTTTACAGGGAAATATGGGGTTGTCATTATTGAAAACGTTCAATTTTACTTTCAGTTTACGGAACCAAACGTGATCAAAGCTGCGAGAGATCTGTTCTTCGAGTGGAAGAGACAGCAGATCTTGTACGGGGCTCTGCCCAGCTGGGGCAGGACGCCTAGGATGCCGTCTGACTACGAACTGTTTGCCTTATGGGCTTCCTTGTCCAAGTCCGAGAAGATGAAATATATTGCAGAGGTAAAGTAAACATTAATATTGGTATACTGTATGGTTAGATTTGTGTCATATAAACTATCCTGGAAACAGACTCCAGTTCTAGTGCATCAGTAGAGATTCAAAGTTTTACCTCAAGATAGCTGAAAGGGTTCTTTGAGAAAATAATAAGTTTCCACTTTAGAACATAATTTTGATTTTTAGTAATTTCTTAGTTAGAAAGTTACTATTCAGTCCAGCATGAATATCGTAACCCATAGTGGCATGAATGCATGAAAATCGCGCCCTGTGTAAATCGCACCTCATCAAAAATCTGGGTAAATCGCGCCCTGTCTACCTGAACCTCTGAGTCACGTACCGCGAGCGTCACTTGACAGCCGTTTCATAAGGGGAATGACCGGGAATGGCCCACCTCCCGGTTTATCCCTGGTAGCTTTCTCTTTAGTCTTTTAACCTAACCTAACTTAACCTAACCTAACCTAGCCTAACCTAACCTAACCTAAACTAACCTATGAATGGATAAAGTGTGAAGGGTTTAATATTGTGCTAATTGACGTTGACGAGGGTTGACGTGACGACGCATGGGGCGCGATTTTCACAGGGTGCGATTTACAGGTTACAAGTGGCATACCACTTATGTAATTACTGAGATGCTAGAACTGTATATTTTTAGTACGAATAGTAATTTCAGCGTAGCATTAACCTCTGAAATTGTAATTCATCAGATCCAAATCCATTGCGTATTTCTTGCTTACAAAAATACATTGACCTTGCTTCAATAACGATCAATATTTATTTTAGTATTCAATATTCAAATTGTTGTATTGTTTAATATTCAATATTCCTTTCGAAATTCTCTTCGACGATGAAAAATCTTGTGGTTTGAATAGTCAATTCTCACAGAAAAGAAAACGTAATATTAAAAATGATTTTATTTATTTTATTTTGAATGCTACATAAAAATGCGTAACCAATTACAATGAATAATTAAAACTAAATCTATTTAAAAAAGGAGAGTTCATGTACAAATTCGTCTCGTCCATTAGCTCAAATTAACTATTTCACTCAAACACTCTGTACATGGCCGCCACACCAAGTAATACATTTAAGAACTATAATTCACTGGTAAATAATTGTGTAGCTAACTACAGTTAGTTGTCATTAAGGAAATCCAATTACTTATTCAAAATTAATGATAATAAAGTTTACAGTTGCCTTCTAAATATATTGTTAAGACCCTACAATAACCTTGTAATCATATCTGCGCATCCATTTAAATATTAAATTCTTGTGTAAAGATGGGTGAGTGGGCCGTCAATCATCCATGTAGAGAGTAGGTGGGCCATTAGGACACTCTTTGATGGTGGATAAATGGGTGGCACTCGAGGTGCGACATGCCACCTCAGGTAGCCCGGCGAAGGGTTGCGGGGTTGTAGACGCGCTCTCTCTCTGTGTCCATAAATAAATAAATAAATAAATATATATATATATATATATATATATATATATATATATAAAATAGCACCTACGTTACTAGGATAATCACACCATTTCAATATTTTGACCTAACCTAACCTAACCAACACGGCCACACTGCTAGCCGAAGCGCCATGTCGCACCTCGAGTGTTAGTTTTGGGTTCTCTTTCGCTGCATGTCGCACCTCGAGTGTCCAATTATGACACAGTACCAATTATGACACAAGACCACAGTACGTGTATGGGTGGGTGGGTGGGTCAAGATCACAGTACGTGTATGGGTGGGTGGGTGGGTCAAGACCACCGTATGTGTATGGGTGGGTGGGTGGGTCATTACCACTGTACGTGTATGGGTGGGTGGGTCATTACCACTGTACGTGTATGGGTGGGTCATTACCACTGTACGTGTATGGGTGGGTGGGTCCAATACCACTGTACCTGGGTGGCTTCAACAGTGAGTCAAAGAAAAAAAAAGTTCACACTACTCGTATGTTTTCTTTTCATAAAGCACTCATTATGACTCTCTGACTCGGTGACCCGGTGACTCTCTGACTCGCTGACTCTATGACTCTCTGACTCGCTGACACGCTGACTCGCTGACTCGCTGACTCACTGACTCAGCGAGATTAGTCAGGTAGTCCATGTCGCACCTCGGGTGCCCCCGATACATGAGCCGTCAACCCTCTGTGCAGTTAGTTACCTTCCAATTAGTTACCCTCTGTGTAGTTAGTTGCACAGATGAGTATCGTGGTGGCTCAATTGGTAAGGCTTTGGACTGCGGAGGGTCTAATGTTCGAATCCCCAACTGAATTAACGGTCAGTACTTCATTCGATGAATAAAGCTCACGCAGAGGCCTGTAGGCATATGTGAATGGAGTTAAAACAAAACAAAAAATAGGAAATAAAACTAATTACATTGTAAAGGTCTACACACACTTTATAATTACATCGTTAAGATCTGGGAATCTTGCCAATTATTACGTAAAGCTATAAAATTACCTTGAAATTTTATTGTTAACACCAACAGCGACCTTATATGATTATGATCTGCGCATACTTACAAATACTACTGAAATGTTTATAACAACATTTTAATTATATTTATTATTAAGGACTTCGTAGCCAATTATTACATTAAAGTCTACAGCTTCATTCCAATTATATTTTTAATGTTTACAACAATCCTTTAATCGTTAGACCTAAGGTTTGTGTAATCTTGTAAATATTACTCAAATGTCGACAGTTACCTTCCAATTATACTGTAAAGTTCTAAAGTGACCTTCTAATGAAATCGTTAAGATCTGGGCATCCTTCCAAATGAAAATACCTTTAGCCATATCGTTATGGTCTACGTATTCTTCCAAATATTACGTCAATGTATACAACAACCCTTTTAGTTACACCGTTATGATCTACGTAACCTTCCAAATATTACGTCAATGTCTACAGCATCCCTTTAGTCATATCGTTATGGTGTACTTATCCTTCCAAATATTACGTCAAGGTTTACAGCAACCTTTTTAGTTAAATCTAATTAGTCTATGTAACGTTCCAAATATTACGTCAAGGTCTACAGCAACCCTTTAGTCATACCGGTATGGTCTACGTATCCTTCCAAATATTACGTCAAGGTCTCGAGCAACCCTTTTAGTTACACCGTTATGGTCTACGTAACCTTCCAAGTATTACGTAGAGGTATACAGCAACCCTTTAATCATATCAATATGGTCTACGTATCCTTCGAAATATTACGTCAAGGTTTACAGTAACTCTTTTATATAAATCGTAATGGTCTACGTAACCTTCCAAATATTACGTCAAGGTCTACAGCAACCCTTTTAGTTACACAATTATGGTCTACGTAACATTCCAAATATTACGTCAAGGTCTACAGCAACCCTTTTAGTTACACATTTATGGTCTACGTAACCTTCCAAATATTACGTCAAGGTCTACAGCAACCCTTTTAGTTACACATTTATGGTCTACGTAACCTTCCAAATATTACGTCAAGGTCTATAGCAACCCTTTTAGTTACACAGTTATGGTCTACGTAACCCTCCAAATACTACGTTAAGGTCTCCAGTAAGTTTCAAATTATTTTGTTAAGGTGAACGGAGCCTCTTCAGAAGCTTGTGTCCCCACCAACTACCTTGAGAGCCAGAGAGCAGTTATGTTCCTCTACACCTCTTGTCCTGACTCCCACTCATGGCCTTCCTTCCAGTTCTCCCAAGCACCAGGACATACAAGACCTTTAACGTTCAGATAACTTCCCTTTCATTGTATCCTGTATTAAAGAATATCTCTTGACTATTATTTACGCTAGTTAAATTTTAATAAAGTAAAATGTTCATAAAAAATAGCGTTATTAATTTCTTAAAGTCAATTAATTGGCCTATTGTTATTATATGTATAAATTGGAATAGCTTAAATTAACCCTCGATACTAAGTGTCCTTCCCCTACATTTCTGGATACTATACAACATAGATAAAGGTAAGGAAATGATTTAATTCTCTTAGTCATGAAACATTATTATTATTATTATTATTATTATTATTTATTTCTAAGACGCCGATCGTAAAGGTATGGGCGAATATGAGTGGTGAATGAGTGTGATGAGTGTAGATGAACGAGTGTAGTTATTGTTAATATCTGAGTTCGACTTAGCTCAAAAAAGGCTATTTATTAATAACCCAATAGCCAGAGCAACTATGGTACCTACAGCTTTACATGGAATACGAACCACGTAGTGTTGGTCTGATTTTCAGCTACCTGTTCTCTTCTCTACACAACATCTCAACCTTGACTTCCATTCAACATGTACACTCCAGACTTCTCTAGTACTGTCCAAGTCGACTGAGGGGACGCCATGACTGTATTGAGAGGACCGAACATGGAACCTATTGCCTTCAATCTCCCAAAAACTTTGTCCCCAAGTAGCTGGGTTACAGCACTGCACCACCAGTGCCGATACAATTTTGTGCGTATTTTAAGGCGAATATGAATCTAGAGTGAGTATGGATGATCTGCGTAGTCTGGTTGCAAACTGAGTGCGACTTATGCTCAGAAAGAGGAATTTATTAATAGAAACAATAACCAGGGCAACTAACCAACCTACAGCTTTACTTGGAATCCGAACCACGTATATGGGTCAGATTTTTCAGCTAATTGAGAAGTCTGATACTCAATTTTCTCCCCTACACAACATGACTACCACTCAACATGGACAACCCAAACATCTCTAGTACTGTCCTTGTCGATGGCAACCATTGAGCGAATGCCATATCGGTGCTAAAAGGGCATATCGCCTATAATGTCCAAGACACCTTGTCCCTAAATAGCTGGATTATAGCACTGCCCCACTAGTGCCGATGCTATTTTCGCACTAGCTTTTGCAATAAGTTAGTGCAAACGTTTCATACAATAACTTTTCATTTCGAATAAACTTTTAACAACTACACACAAGTTAAACTACAAACATAGCTTCATTTCTCAAACAGCTAAGTTCCGCTGTGATTAAAAATTGAATTATTTGTGTTGGCAAATCCGCCTTTGTTGATATTCCAAGAGGCCATGTTTGTAAGTATTAAACACATTGAGTTTCATCTACAGCTGCTGGCATTGGTGTTAGTATGGATGTTTTGTTTTAAAACACGTCCGTGCCAGGTGGCGAGTGGGAATTAAATTGATCCCCGTTGATAGTTGCACTTTGTGCCGGTGACATACCAATTATTGGAGTGGACAACTTCATTCCTATCACCTTTGTGGTCATATTTCTTGCCGCCCCAGTTGTTTTCCAACAGCACAAATCCATTGTTTTCCACCTCAGTAGGTATTATTTGGTTTGGTTCTATTAGCATTTATTGTAAAGTTAATTAATTATAACGCTAGAATTACTAGCACATGAGGACTTGTTGCCACCCAAGTGAATTATATTTATTATAACATTTTACATCTGTAATAATAAACCACCACAAAATTAAAATAAATGAATATATTTCCTCAGTTTTACAAATCAATCAATGCAGTTTCTATGGAAATAAATACCGCCATCTCTTCCAGTAATGATGGCTGGTGTCCACTATGCCTGTCACTAATTATCAGCCATTATGTTGCTTCTACTGATAACGTGGCTCCTGTGGCATTTGGCAATCCTTATTCTAATACAAACGAAACACAATACACCCCTTAAAAAACAACTTAACAAAATAGTGTTACTATTAATAGATTTATTTTATTCCTAATCATAACCCAAAATTCTATATTTACAAGTTTACACTAATAATGAAAAAAAAGAACATACTAAAATATATAAGACAACTCTTAATATTACTTTTTACTATTTTATCTAAAGCTTGTTAAATTTGAACTATAACATCAAACATGTTTTGTACATCTTTTTGATCAAGTAACCAATTTTTTAATCCATTTGAAAATTTCATTATACTCTTAATTTGCTTCAATTCTATGGGTAAAAAATTTTATAGTTTTGGTGCTAAAAAAAGATAGGAACTTTTAAAAACATCTTTATTTACTCTAGGCCTTCTAACATTTCCCCTTGAAATATTTTGAGTCAAATAGCCTGGATTTTCCACATTTTCATTTCTGTTTTGCCCACTTTTGATATAAAACAATCTTAATACTTTAAATATGTACAAGTGCCGCATTGGAAGAATTTTTAAAGATTGATAAAGTGGAAATGTTGTTTCGCGTCTCCGTTTAAACAGCAATACACGAACTAGGTGATTCTGAGTTATTTTTTATTTTTCTATGTGTGTCTTGAATGTACCTCCCCAGCAAGAAATTCCATATTGTAATCTTGAGTGTATTAATGCATAATAAAGTGATCTCAATAAATCCACATCGCATACATGTCTCAGAATATAGAAATGTCTAATGCTTGACCTGCACTTGTTATTTAGTTGAGTGATATGTTGTTTCCAAGACAGCCTTTGGTCCACTCTTATTCCTAAATAAGTGAAATCCTCTACTTTTTGTACTTCTTGGCAGTTACAAGTATTTCTATTTTTACACATTTTATCGTGAAATTTGATATTATAAGCAAACTCAAAACTATCAAAACCAAAATTAATGTACTTTGTCTTAGATACATTCCCTGACATACAAACTGACACCAAGAATTTATTAGATCAAGGTCTTGCATCATTTGATTATATACTATCTCTTTGTCGTAGTTTGCGTAGGTAAGAGCAACATCGTCTGCAAAAGCTGTCACTTTACCGTTAAAATTTTGTGTTAACAGGCCATTTATAAAAATTATAAGTGATTAATCTTTTTATACCCAGTAACTATAACCAATATGCCATAGATGCAGAAATCATTTGAATCATCCCTAGATTTATCACACTAAATTTATGGTATAGGCCTAAAGGAATTCTTTTCACAAAAAAAAAAAAAAAGAAAGAGTACAATTGCTCATTTAAAAACTAAATGAGTTTATACATTTATTTATACACGCAGGTATGTGAAAACTTGGTAAACGAGTAAAGGATTACTACAATGGGTGTATTCGGTGTTTTCCATATACATTTCACATATTGTTACACATGTTCACACTTTTTACACACTTGTTCACGTACCGTTAACACGGGAGAATAAGGCTTCCAAAAGACAAATGTCTGGTTATCATACCTCAGGTATGGATGATCTCTTCCGGCTTCCCTGTCAAAAAGATAATGGTATAAGTGATTCCGATTCGTAACTAAACACATTTACAAAATATCTTTTTAGATGGTCCAAGGACACAGAAACCGAAAGGTTCAATGGATTTTGAACTGTATGGATTTTTGCACTCTGGTGTTGGCAAAAAAGTCATATCTAGATCTCCCTCGAAGGCACTTTCACATCCAGCAGCACCCTTACCCGGCGTTTTACGCTGACAAAATATGTTATTTTCTCCATTGTGGTCATTTTAAGAGACGGAAAGTGTATTTGCTTTGTATAGTCTTAACCATTTGTTCTATGTAACCTTTGGCTATTTATTTGCTTGGCTATTTTGGTTTTCATTGTGTAATGTTTAAGGTGATTTCAACTGACTCTGAAATTTTTTGCACTACTTTGCATCCCGCTAAAGTAGACTTTAAAACTGATTATCCAGCCTACAAAACTTAGTTACCCAGGAGAATGAAGGAGACTGAGCTTTATATTGATATCATGGCTAAGAGAGAATCACCGATGGAAGGGCGAGCAAGCGTACAAAACCACCCCGTAGCGAAGCAATGGCTGTCCGCTAGTATAATATATTTCTCAAATAACCTCATACTGTCCATATGAAGGATTTATTGAATTATTGTCAGTTAAGATAAATGAAAATTATATTTACTTGAACAAAAATTACTGGTGAAATATATATGGATTCTAGTCAAGAAAACAAATCCTCGTTATTTTGCAGTTAGAAATCATCCGACCGCCTCAGGCAGAGAGGGGAGTGCATTTCCAAAGGTAAGACCAGGATGAAATCAACGTACCTGCTACCCTCTAAAGAGTTGCAAGCTTTTTCAGATTGTTTAGTGTTTGCCAAGTTGAAAAAAGGGATTTTATATTGCGTTAGCTCCTTCTTTGTTTGATGTGTCAGAGTGTGAGAAATGATTTCAGAATTACAAAGCAAGCGACGCGACGTTCTTTGTGATGTTCGGGTAGACAATTATGTGGGAAGAAGGAATGACAAAGTGCGCCAGCTCTGGGGGTTTCCTTCAAAATGAGTTGATGATTTCTTTCCCTTTGCCAACACTGTAAATGTCATCTGCACAAAGACCTTTCAGATTATAGAAAATGAATTTTTCACTGCCCGCCTGGAATAATTTAAGTTATTCTTTTCAGATGAACTGTACATAAGATAGTAATAAGAGATTAGTTTGTATAGGATTTTGTATTAAATTTAATATGCACAATATTTTCGTAAAGAGAAAGCAAGTTTAATAAATTATAAAGTAATTAGAATATGATGAAACAGAGTGTAGATTATAGAAAAATGAGTGTGAATGACATTGCAATGAAATACAAAATTGTGTTGATTGTTTATAAACTAATGTATTTGAAGTTTTTTTTTTTCTTTTAGAATCTAGTTATATGTTTTTTGATCACTATTCGCTAGTAAGACGGTGACTGTAGAGATAAGGATAACATAAGGGGCGAATAACTGTGATGTGTAGTTGAACGAGTGTAGTCACTGTTACTAATTAAGTTCGAATATTCCTCAGAAATATTTTTATTTTATTATTTATTCATAAGACGCCGATTGTCACGATGTGGGCGTATATGGATTTCGAATGATTGTGATGAGAGTAGATGAGCGAATGTAGTCATTGTTACAAACTAAGGCCGACTATTCCTTAGATAGTATTATTAATTAATAGCCCAATGACAAATGAACCACCGGTGGTTATCAGCTGATCCTTTCAAAATATGTTACGTATCTGATTGGGATCGAACTGAGAACCTTTAGCATATGAAGCTGGGATTTAACCAACTTGGCTACCGACCAATTTATAAATATCCCAATGGCCAGAGAAACTAAGAGACTTACATCTTTACGTGGAATCCGAACCACGTTTGATTTTTAGGTAACTGAAAATTCTATTACTCAATTCTCTCCCCTTCACGTCTAAACCATATTTTGCGATGATAGTTACTACTAATATAAACAGTTCATTTATTCTAATACTTCTGTGTTTTGTGATTGTTTTGTTGGTAAAAAGCCAAGTCGTTGAAATATATTAAACGATTAAAAATTCTTTAAAATCTATCTTTGTGGTGGATTAAAACAACGTATTTCAAATATCTGAAAAGTCAGATTACTAGGTACTTCAGATTCTACGATAAACTGTAGGTACCTTAGTAGCCAAGGCCCTTTCTCTTTAATAACATTTAGGAACAACAATTAAAACACATAACAACAGCTAATACGTTCTAAACACCATAATAATTATATTAATAATAGCCCATTTAGCCGCCCGTACAGGGATATTTATGTGAAAATATAGACTAACTGATATACTTAAACAGAACCAACTTAAGTTTGTCTATCAATAAACCTAGACGAAATAGTAAACGATAATAATTCTATACCATATAACATTAAAGATTTATTTACCTTGAATACTGTTGATAAGTTAATAAATCGTTGTTTTATTTGGTTAGTTCATTGGGGACCCTGAAAATGACATACACCACTTTGTAACAACCATCGCCAACTACAAAGGGCAGCGATCCGCCTAGAGCCTTCGCCAGATGGAAACCTGATTGTGTGTGCGATTTGGCAAATAGTTGTTTGTACGTGGCATTCAGTTTTTGACTCCAGAGTGGTATTGTGTCAACAAACACTGGTATCGTCAGTTTTGCAGTGTCGGCTATTTGACCATTGCAAAATTTACTGTTATATTTTACCAGTGTGAACCAACTCTAGTCTTTTATTATTTATTTTTTGTTTAGCTCTAAAAGCAAAATTAAATTCTTAATACATCTGAATGTCACAAACCTAACCTTAGAAACAACTCTAATTTATTTTATTTTATTTATTTATTTATTCATAAGACGCCGATCGTCAAGATATGGGCGAATATGGATTTCGAATGAGTGTGATGAGTGTAGATGAGCGAATGTAGTCATTGTTACAAACTAAGACCGACTATTCCTTAGAAAGTGTCATTAATTAATAGCCCAATGACAAATGAACAGCCGGTGGTTATCAGCTGATCCTTCTCAAAATGTATTGACTCTGATAGGGATCGAACTGACAACCTTTAGCACATAAAGCTGGAATTGAACCAACTACGCTACCGACAATTAATAATTTAAATATCCCACAACTCAGACCTACTATGAATAACAAAGCCCTTTTGCTAGCTGGAATAAAAATTGTTAATGCTTTACAAAATACTTTACCTTTTAGTTGAGGTTATTTCTATATCTTGATACTGAAAATTAGTAGTATTGTTTAGCATAAGGATTTTTGTTGAAGATAATTTAATTTACAATTACCTAAAATCTTACTGCCTGAAACTAATAAGTTGATTACAAATCCCATAACTAAACGGATTTATTTAATCTCATATTCAAAATGTATAACTTAGCTTATGATGTACAATGAAATAATGAAAACTAAAAAATTAGCGAATTATTATTGAGGTAAACCCTTTATAAAATTCAATGATGTGATAAATTTTACATAATAAAGTGTCTTATCTACTATTTGAAGACAATGCTTGTTAAAATGTACAACGATTTATATCAATAAAAAAACAGTAGTAAACAGTCTATTGAGACCTGAAAAACTATAAGAATACTGTCATTTCTCTCTGGTTGGTTAAGAATTAATCAAAACTTATAAATGTTCTGTACGAACCAATTTCCTTTACTTTACATTTCTCTTCACCGTCATCATTGAGAAATGGGACTCCAATTTCATCTGTATGTAGTCTGTCATCCCAATCTGAAGATGTAGTCTTGTGTTATTTCTTAGTGTGTGATAGTTTTAGTGAGTATGTATTGAATTTTATATTTTTGTTTTTTAATTTTCATGTATTCACTTTATATTCATAAAACATTCTTTGAAACTATATTAGGGTTTATTAAATATTTAATTTGCAAGTTGTTTGGAAAATTTGTCATTATAAGTAGTATGTTTAATTTTAATGTTGTTTTTTATTTTATTTATTTTTTATTTATTCGTAGGATCGTCAAGATATGAGCGAATATGGATTTCGAATGAGTGTGATGAGTGTAGATGAGCGAATGTAGTCATTGTTACAAACTAAGGCCGACTATTCCTTAGAAAGTGTCATTAATTAATAGCCCAATGACAAATGAACAGCCGGTGGTTATCAATATGAAATATGAAATAACGAAGTCAATAAGACAATTTTAACTTATAAAAACTATCAGGCCCTAGTTGGTGATTTATCGAGACTGGAAAGAAATTAGCCGTAGGACAGTAAGGAGCTAAGCGTTCAAAATATACAATGCTGCCATCTTGTGCTCCCCTCAGAGTTAAAGTTAGAACGCCTGGAGTATAATACATTTATCTGCTATAATGTGAATTACTGTAAATTTGTAATCTCACAATAAATTATCATTGATGTTCATGGTGTAGGGGTTCAATTTGATGGAACATGACCCTGACCACGAGTACCTCAAGGTTGCTACCTACACTTGGTTCAGTTTCTGGGCTCTCTACTCTGTTGAGGGAATAACCAAGATTGTTTTCAGAGGAAAGAAAGTAAGTTTTTCTTATAAATCTAGCCCAATTCCAAGTAAATTTTAAGATAAGCCATTAATAAAGTTCTAGGCATTCAAAATAATTAACTATGCTTGTTAAGCATTCCATACATTTTAACAAGCATAGTTTGCTTCATTCCATTTGTTGTATATTTAAAATTGTCAGCTCGAAAATTCTTGAATTTCTTTTAAGAATTTCGCAAATTAAACAAAATTTTCAAAAGTTAATAAATACCTGATAATTACCGTTATTATTTACTATAGATAGTAATTTGGATCTTTTTTGTTGCCAGCTGGCAAAGCTGGGAGATTACACAAGTGACAACATTCAGCTACCAAAATCGTTCGTTTAGCACTCCTCAGGGGACACGTGCAGCATAAGTATTAATGTGGACGTGAACATCATCCCCTATAATTCAAACTATGGATCACATAGTTAATTATTGCCCATTGCGTTCTTTTCAGCGGGAATTAGCTGATCTTCATTCCATCGGAGAAGGAGGTTGTGAAAGGTTAAGAAACCTGGATTTAGCTTTGGATTTTAGGAGTCTAATTTTAAGTCTAGTCTAATAATTGCCGCAAAAGAAGTCCAGTTTGCGGTAATTAATTTACCTAGAAAAGACTTTACATTTGATACCAAACTTGACCTAGGCTTACGTAGAATATTTTCGTTCAACTCCTCGCGGGCCGTTCCCCTGAAAAGTTTAATTTAATTAATGGCGTCAAAAAGTGTGTTGTTTGTAACCATGACAATGTACAAGATTTCACTTTTACTTTTACAAAAGTTGTAAGAGCCTTTCCATATTTTTCCCACCCTGTATATAGGGTTGAAAGATGTCAAAACAGGTCACTAATGGATCATGTGATTACTGAAAAGATAAATAACATAATAAGTTGTATATAGTTTATTTTGCCACTAATATGACTTTTTCTACTTTCACTAGTCATAGAAAAGTTGTGAAAGCGTTTCCATATTTTTTCCCACCCTGTATATAGGGTTGAAAGATGTCAAAACATGTCACTTATGGATCATGTGATTACTGAAAAGATAAATAACATTCTAAGTTGTTTATAATTTATTTCGCCACTAATATGACTTTTTCTACTTTCACTAGTCATAGAAAAGTTGTGAAAGCGTTTCCATATTTTTTCCCACCCTGTATATAGGGTTGAAAGATGTCAAAACAGGTCACTTATGGATCATGTGATTACTGCAAAGATAAATAACATTCTAAGTTATTTATAGTTTATTTCACCACTAATATGACTTTTTTTACATTCACTAGTCATAGAAAAGTTATGAAAGCGTTTCCATATTTTTCCCCCGCCTATGTATATATATTATTAATAGGATAATTTTTGTCTCTAATTTAAATTATCCACTACTACAAATTTTTCGCTCTGTTGTATTTCTATCTCGTGTTATATTTTAGTGTTGAGAACGGTGAATTGTCGTAAATAAATAAAAGACATAAAACTTGATAGTATTTGAACACATTTTATTTACAAAGGGGTTTTTCAGGGTTTGAAGAAAACTGATCAAGGTTTACGTTTGGCTTATCATGTTTGTAAAACAGCATGAACATTGACTCATAATCTGTTCGAGACGTGGAGTAGGGTGTCCCGCACAATCTCTAATGACACCTTCTCAGTTCACAAGTCTGGCGGGAAACTGGAAACCATAAAAGCTGAGGCAGTCTCTCCCCACTTCTCGTCTCCTGACTGGTTTTACATCCACTTTACAAGATGACTCAGTGGCTTGTTTCCTTGGGTTGACGAATCTAATAATGTTGTCTTTACTGTTATTTCAATGTAATTCATTGACAATATTTTTTTCAATAAAATATTTCTAACAGTGTTTGTAAATAAAAGTCTCTTGCTACCATGATACGTTTATTTATTCATTATTCATTTCTAAGACGGCGATCGTAGAGATATGGGCGAATATGAGGGGCGAATGAGTGTAGATGAACGAGTGTAGTCATTGTTATTATCTGAGTTCGACTTAGCTCAGAAAGGACTATTTATTAATAGCCCAATAACCAGGGCAAGTATGAGACCTACAGCTATACGTGGATTCTGAACCACGTAGTGTTGGTCTGATTTTCAGGTAACTGACAAGTCTGACACTCAGTACTCTTCCCTACACAATATTTGAACCTTAACTACCATCCAACATGGACAACCCAGAATTCACCAGTATTATCCACGTCAATGTCAACCATTAAGCGGACGGCGTGTCTGTATTAAGTGGACTGGGCATGGAACCTATCGCCTACAATCTCCCAAACAATTTATCCCCAAGAACTTTTAACGACTAAGTCAGTTTGATAGTAAAACAATAGGAACGATAAGAACTTTATGAAGGTTTAAAAAATACATTTAATTTAGTAAGAAGTCAAATTGAATACAACTAATTTGACCTGCATTTGGTCTAGTACTATCAAACCGACGACTAATGAAGCGCACTTTTCAGTTCCACAGTATTTTTGTTGTCATACTTCGAACAGTAAACGAAAAATTGTATTTATTAGAGATAGTAATAAATCTATGGTGGCGCAGTGCTGTAACACAGCTACATGGGGACAAAGTGTTTTGGAGATTGTAGGCGATAGGTTGGATGCTCGGTCCTCTTAATACCGACATGGCGTCCGCTTAATGGTTGCTATCGGCGTGGAAACTACTAGAGAAGTCTGGGGTGTCCATGTTGTATGGTAATCATTGTGCGAATGTTGTGTGGGGGAGATAACTGAGTATCAGGCTTGTCAATTAGCTGAAAATCAGACCAGCACTACGTGGTTCGGATTCCCTTAGTTGCCCTGGCTGTTGGGCTATTAATAAATTGCCCTTTCTGAGGAACAGTTGAACTCAGATAGTAACCAGACTACACTCATCCTACACTCATATAATCATTCATATTCGCCTTAAAATACCAACAATGTTGTGTCGGCGTCTCATATGTAAGAATGTAAGAATATGCCTAATTATTCCCTCACTCACTGACACAAATTCTTAAAGTAATTATTGTTACATCTGGAACATAACTTCTAGAATGGATATAGACCTAGGCCTCAACTGCCGTTTGGTTTATTTAGATGCAAAACACATGATCTGTTACAAATATACAAAAATCAAACTTGACTGAACATTAGCATGATTTTATGCTTCAAATTCGATTTCCGGATTCAAAATAAAAAAGTTTATGTATTATAAAAAAATTGTTGACTATGCAAAACGTTTTCATTCCAAGACCACATACGTTCGAGGTAAATAAATATAATTCCTGAACCAATAATAATTTAAGTGTTGTAAAACTGTAGAGATGTTTTGTAGAAATGTAAGGGCACTAAATCCCAAAACAGAAAATAACAAAGAGAAATGTAACAAGTAGCAATGTCCGATTCTGAAAACAATCATATTATTTTTAACTCAAGTAAGAAAGTCCATCTTGAAATTTTATTAAAATCTTACATTTTTTATAGGAATAAAAAAGAGTTGGCCATTGTTAGACTAAACATTAATTTCAGTTTCATTATTTTTAGGGATTATTCAGCAAGTTAGTTGGTCAAGCAAACAAAGCCTGCTTTTTTTCATAAAATCAAGTTTATTACAAAAAAAGGCTTGTTTTCTTAACTATTTTTGGCCTCTATAGCTTTCAATTTCTATATTACAATTTCAAAAATATTTATTTTGGTGAAATGTTTTTCTAAAGGCTCTCACCATGCCTAAGAAATAAACTATATGAAATTTCTATAAAAATACATCCACAGGATTAACATGTTTTATATCAACTTTTAAATGTGTAGTTTTTAAATGTATTTTCATGCTTGAGTGAAAACTATTCAACAGAATATAGTCTAGTTAGTTTTGAAAGTAGGGTTTGATTAAAATGAATCATATGTTTTCTTTAACTTTCCCTTTAAAACAAAATTATTATTTTAAATTGTATTGGACTTATTCCACAAATTTATAAAATGCAGGGACCTGGCAGGCAATGTATTTACAGTACAAGGATTTATTGTTGACATTACACTTAGGTTATCAGATTAATTCGCTTGGACAGAATAGTAGAACTGCAATTCAGAGGATACTAATTTCGAATAGTTAGTTAATAGTTCTCTAATAGCATTGACTATAGAAAGTACATCTTGTATAATGCTATTCACTCATATGGGTTCCAGTTAGTTAATAGTTCTCTAATAGCATTGACTATAGAAAGTACATCTTGTATAATGCTATTCACTCATATGGGTTCCAGTTAGACAGATTGTTAATACTTTTGACCATTTACTTAAGAATGCTTAAAAGTACCGAGACAAAAAAGTTTAAATTTATAACGCAATTAAAATACAGTTTAACAATTCATAATTTTGATATTTTTCTTCACATTACACGCTTACAGTTAAAAAATAATTTTCACGTCAAGATTCACTGCCCGACTTATTCGTGACGTATGCTTATTACATTCTTACATATGAGACGCCGACACAACGTTGTTGGTATTTTAAGGCGAATATGAATGGTTATATGAGTGTAGGATGAGTGTAGTCTGGTTACTATCTGAGTTCAACTGTTCCTCAGAAAGGGCAATTTATTCATAGCCCAACAGCCAGGGCAACTAAGGGACCTACAGCTTTACGTGGAATCCGAACCACGTAGTGCTGGTCTGATTTTCAGCTAATTGACAATCCTGATACTCAGTTATTTCCCCACACAACATCCGCACAATGATTACCACCCAACATGGACACCCCAGACTTCTCTAGTAGTGTCCACGCCGATAGCAACCATCAACCTTTTTGGCCAGTATCGGGATTTTTATTATCTGCTTTATTTATGCTCTTTGAGAGAAAATAGTTTAAATCCTTTGTTAATACTCAACTAGAGCCTATAAAGATTCTTTTGCCAAGTTTATTAATCAAAAGCCTTATATTTTTTTAGAAACTTTGTTTTCCAAGTGTTAGGTTGGAAATGTTTAAGTGTAATTAAATTTTGCAATGCTGGTACATTTCAAACATTTAACATTTGTTGTTTATTGATTTTACATTTATATTTTGAAAGGTAGTAATACTATGAATAAATTGAGATTGGTTAATATAAGAATTTTCAAGTGTTATAATTTAACATGTGGGTGATGGATTTACTTGGTTAGTTAATTAATTCTTTAACAAGTTTGATTCAAAATCCATTACCTTTTCTCGATAGATTCAAGGGATTTGTTGGATGCGGAGGGGTTCTGAAAAATAATAATTCCTTCCCTTTGTAGTAGCTCCTGCATTTGGCTCCTGTCATTTGGTCCTTTTCACACCCAATTACTCGCTCAAAGCACAAGAGCTTTCTGAGGCTTCCACGATTATCAATTCATTTCTTTCGACTCGTAAATCCTCTTTTCTAAATAGAATTGGAAAAGTGATAAATGAAATTTAGAAATTACGTTATGTACTAAAGCCTTCGTAATTATATAATAATAAACAGTTGGGTTGGGGCTTTTTTAATAAATCAAAATCAAACAGAGTAAAAACCCATTTTTAATATTTATGCTTTTCAGTTGGTAGTATTACCTAATAGTTTATTTATAAATATAATAAGGAACATTATTGATTTGAAAACTACATAATATATTGGGCAATTTATATGTAAATAGTGTAAGTACATTGAAGTAATGGTAGCTGTTAATAGTATTAGTGATTGATATTCAAAACATTATTACGTAATTGTGCAAATAGAATTTAATTAAGTTATAGCTAAAGATGCCATTCACACAGGTGGCATGGTTGACAGAGTGATCTTTACTACCATGAATGCATACCACCCACCCACCCATCTAAACACGCGGAGTAGTATCGACCCACCCACCTAAACACGTGGAGTAGTATCGATCCACCCACCCACCTAAACACATGGAGTAGATCGACCCACCCAACCACCTAAACACGTGGAGTAGTATCGACCCACCCACCAACCTAAACACGTGGAGTATTATCGACCCACCCACCCACCTAAACACGTGGGGTAGTATTGACCAACCTAACCACCTAAATACATGGAGTAGTATTGACACGCCCACCCAGCGAAACACGTAGAATATCTTGACCCACCTAGTAGTGTTATTGACCCACCCGTACACGTACGGTGATATTAACCCATCCACTCCTATCCACTACTAAAAACTGACTAGTTCATGCGCTTATGTTATTTAGAGTAAATTTGGCAGACCTTACAGTATTTTATAATGTTACGGATCACGGCACTCACCATCGGCACTGCCTAGGCATTTGCACCCCCTCCCTGCGCAGATAACTTCCCGCGGGGCCAATCCAGGTCTTCCAGGAAGGAAGCTGACAGATCATTCGCCTGTAAGGGAATCGAGGCTCTTCCTGAATTGGAGTTGAGAAGTTCTAGATTCTTCTCCAGGATCACCATCGCCAGTTCCAGAATCTGCTTGGTTTACACCTCTAGGTCATATAAAGACACCCTTTGGCAAACCTGACAGTCAGACAAGATTCAGATTGAAGAGTCAGTGAGTAAATGACAGAGTCAGTCTTAATGGAAGTGACAGTGTTTATTTGTGACAGTCTAGTGACAGTTCAGTGACAGTATACCGATAAGTGTCGGACATTAGGCGAACAGAGTGATAAGTAATATAAATTGTTGTAAATATCAGTGATTAATCTAAGTATCGAAATAATGTTTAAGTAACAATCTAAGTTTGAAAATATTTCGTAGTTTATAATTTAGTGATTTAGATATTGTAAATAAACGTAACAACTAGTGTCCATAAGTGGAATCACCTTATTTATTTAGGACTCTGTTGGACCGTAAAAATAAACTAGGACACTGCACTTGTAACTAACACTGCTTCAGTACTAGAGCGTAGTTTTAAAAAATTAACATCAAATATAAAGAAGTAAATTTATGACAATGTGGTGAACATAATAATGTTTAAAAAGATAAATATGTTACTCTTTGATACTAACAACATTTCTACAAGAAGTGTTCAACTGTCACCTTATCAGTGCGGGTCTTGCTTGAGAGCACGCCGCTGTCGGGACACTTGAAACCATAAAAGCTGTAGTCGTCACTCTGCATTTACATACATTTCACAAAGTGTCTTGCTGTAGAAACAATTGTTCTCAGATAAGGTTGTGTCGTGAGTCATTCGTAATGGGACTGAACCAAGGATTAAAGCACACGAATATCTTCCATGGAACATTTAATGGAACATTCTGAAATTAAAGGCGTTTATCGTATTTTAGTATAATAAGAGGTTGGTTCTGAGGAAGGACTGCAGCGTATGAAAATGAACTAACTTGTAGCATCTGCGAGATAAAAAATAATGTTTTATGTATTTTTGTACTTAGAATCGTTACTAAAATAGTAAGTTTGGGGATTGAATTGGAAATTTCAATTTTTACCCAAACAGTCCACAAATCAGCTTATATAATACGCCTTGACCTTGATGCAATATCCAGATGTTCCTTCAAATACTTAACAAACTAACACCATATTGTACAACTTGACAGGTCCTCACATATCCTTATCTACTCAGTTAGTATTTCTAAAATGCAAGAAGCGCCTGTTGTAGGCAATATTGTTCCGCGCATCTTCACTTAGAGAGAAGTACACTGTTGTATATAATCAATGGTACTGTAGTTCTATTTACCATTTATTTATAAATATTCAAATTTAATATTCGTATCGAGATTTTTTTTTAATTAAAAATACTTATAACATTGAAGGAAACCTATATTCATAAAAATAAATCAATTTTTTAATTGAAAAAGATACACATTCCCTGTTCAAGAAACCGCTGCTTGCTTGAAATGCCATCTTGTAATTATTTGTTTTGACAGAAATGGTTATACTATTTTGGGGTAAAATAATACAATAAGATTTCAGAATATATGAAAAATATAAGGCATATTACAAACATTGAAAAGAACGTTCAACGAAATTTATTTCAAAGAAACGTTCACAAATTAAAAAAAATTACGATAAGTGTTAATTTAATAAAGAAATATTGTTATTATATTTATATATTATTTATAAAAATTGCCACTATGTGTTAATTTAGATGTACCTTAAAAACTAAAAGTAAATATTTTTACCTTTATTGCAGTAGTAGATACTGATATTGGAAACATTGTTACTAGAAAATCTCATCCTTGAAAACAGAGTGACTTGATTAAATAATTGTATTTTTAAGATATAAAAAACTTACAATGAAACTAAAATTAAAAATTACTTTGTTTAAAGGCGTAGTTAGGACTATATAGTCCTCTTCACCACTTATTCTTAAACTTCACTGACAATTTAAAACGGACCACAGACGTGTGTGCACTTTATTCACTTTATAATGACCGCCAGATCAGTTGGAGATTTGAACCCTGGACACGAGAACGCAGTCCAAGCCTTAACGTCTGATCTACTTTTTATGACGCCGACAAGTTAACGTAGGTGATAGAAGATTTAATTTAATTTAAGACGCCCACTTAGCGCAAGTTTTACTGACCCGCCCAACCACCGAACTTTTTAAGGCTGTTTGGTGAAACATTTTTTCGATTTTTTTCGATTTAAATGACTTTATATCAGCTATTAAACGCCTCCCAAGTAGTTATTTAATTAAAATTAGTTATAAATACATCACCTCAAAGATGCGAATTTGGACTTTCTCGGTACATACAGAATTAAGAAACTATTTTCCTGACTATTCCCAAATTTTAAAAACAGACCCTCACAAGACTGGTCTAGCTCATCAGTTATTTTAAATTACGTAATTTTAATGCATCTTAGTAAATTTTATTTAAAATACTTAATGTTGTATGTTTGCTTTTATTTTATTATGACGAGAAATACAATGTCGTGTTTGGCCATCTTATGCTTTTTAAATCACACAATTTACAAAGTTGGTTAATTTTATATACGCAACTTTTGGTTGTACTTTTACCCGCATGTTATATTACAATCCAATCGCTACGCTCACGTACAGCGAGACACAGCTCCCACACCCGCAGGATCGTGCTTACACGACTTCTTGCAATTATACCCCACCCATCCCAGGGGAGGGGGAGGGGTCGAGTGTCTGTGTATGAGTAGATCATGGTCAGACGTACAGTCAGCGCTTCGAGTGGAATTCAGTTGCCAAACCGCCTTAAGAGATCATACACTTACCTGCCCATTCAGTCAGCGTATATACTAAAGCCTCACTTGATAACGTATATACTGATGACTCACTTGCCAACTATTGTTTGCAATTTTTGTTTGTATTCCATTATTATTTATATTTATTATTATTATTACTGATGTAATACAAATAATAAATCAGTTTGGCGAATCCAATAAATACGAGGTGGTAAGATTGTAATCGTAGCTGTGTTGTTGACGTAACAGCTGCGTGATCGCGACAGAAGAAAGAAGGAGGAAAACTGTCAAACCTCAGGTAAACTGAGACTGAATCGACTCAAAGGAGGGTCACGCAATCGCCTCGGTGACATTTCGAGACAACCTGTGGGAAAACATCAATTTATTTAATATTTGGGACTACTTAAAAATACGCTTGAACTATTTACCCCCAAAACACACGATTTATTTATGTTCAACCTGAATCAGCACAAGACAAATGAATCAGTTTTTGTTATAAGACTGAAACTAGTTCATGTACAGCTGTGTTGCTTGTATATAATCTCTAAAAACCATTTTAAAAGTAACAATTACAAAATTAAAACAGTATTAAAGTGAATGAGAGGTGTATTCTTGTTACTAAACATATGAATCGTTAAAAATGTATCGTATTATAACACTAGATCATGCAACTTAAAATATTTAAGATTCCTCGTAAAATCCAAAACACTCGGTTAACATCAGCTTTTACAATTTTATTTATTAGTGTACAATTTTTATACACCATGTTCTTGTACAACATTTTGCATGTATTCTATGCTGTAGACCAGTCATAAGATCTTTGAATCTTAAGTTCTAAAATTGAGTTGTAAAATCCCTCAAAAGCTGACATTTTGTCTTTATTTTCATTCAGATAAACATAAATATGACTCTTATCATTAAAATATGTGTGTTTCAAAACATTATTTCTGCTTTACCATTGACATGTTTTAGTATTGTTTTTTCATGCTTTCATAATGCTGCAATATTATTAGACAAGATTGAAACATAATTGATTATAAGAAACACCAGAAATACTCTGAAGTACTGAGCATGACATATCGAATAGTTTTGAGGACAGCTCATTAATCAAGTTGACATCCTCATTAACCTCATATGTCTTTGGTTAACACTTTCTCCAACAGAAAATACTTTGAAGGAATCTCCTGTTATAGTTATTTCAACCACATTGTTGTGCTTATCTTAAGGCAATTATGAATGCTTATATGAGTGCATGATGAGTGTGGATGGCCTATCTTTTCTGGTAACTGACTGAGTTTGACTTATGCTCAGAAAGGGTCATTTATTAATAGCACAATAGCCGGGGGAACTAGAATGTATCTACAGATTTACGTGGAATGCCAGCCACGTAACCAATACGTATCATTTTCAGCTCCCTGATAATCAGTTCACTCTCCTTCGCTTATTATTATTATTATTAGAGAACGTACAATCACATAATCGTGTTATTATTTTAATATAAACTGTTATTTATCCGAAACATTTCAGTAACACTTATGGACATGAGTAAGAAATGAAGAAATACACTGTGCTTAAACTTTCTGCATAACCAGTTCTATAGAATATTTTTCAAAGTTATATTATAAAATATCCTTTTATATAATATAGGGATTATTTTATGTATTACATAAAATATGCGACATATCTTTTCAGTTTCTTTAAAATCCTAAGTTAAATAATTTTAAAAACAATTTTTTTAAAACTATATTTCAGCATATATACGATAATGCTAGTTTGACTTAAAACTACCCTTGCTGTGGATTAGAGAGAAAATCACTTAATACAGACACAAATCTAATAAGCAACGATCAAAGACAGATGGAAAACCAATCTGCCAGGACACGTGCAACGATCAGAAACGGATGGAGAACCAATCTGCCAGGACACAAGCAACGATCAAAGACGGATGGAGAACCAATCTGCCAGGACACAAGCAACGATCAAAGACGGATGGAGAACCAATCTGCCAGGACACAAGCAACGATCAAAGACGGATGTAGAACCAATCTGCCAGGACACAAGTAACGATCAAAGACGGATGGAGAACCAATCTGCCAGGACATAAGCAACGATCAAAGACGGACGGAGAACCAATCTGCCAGGACACAAGCAACGATCAAAGACGGATGGAGAACCAATCTGCCAGGACACAAGCAACGATCAAAGACGAATGGAGAACCAATCTGCCAGGACACAAGCAACGATCAAATACGGATGGAGAACCAATCTGCCAGGACACAAGCAACGATCAAAGACGGATGGAGGACCAATCTTCCAGGACACAAGCAACGATCAAAGACGGATGGAGAACCAATCTGCCAGGACACAAGCAACGATCAAAGACGGATGGAGAACCAATCTGCCAGGACACAAGCAACGATCAAAGACGGATGGAGAACCAATCTGCCAGGACACAAGCAACGATCAAAGACTGCCAGGACACAAGCAACGATCAAAGACGGATGGAGAACCAATCTGCCAGGACACAAGCAACGATCAAAGACGGATGGAGAACCAATCTGCCAGGACACAAGCAACGATCAAAGACGGATGGAGAACCAATCTGCCAGGACACAAGCAACGATCAAAGACGGATGGAGAACCAATCTGCCAGGACACAAGCAAAGGTTTCAAGCCGCAAAGACGCTGCAAGACACTTCAAAGTGGCCTGCCGAAAATCTAATAGATATTGTGGGTTTCTATAGTGTTCATGTTTCCTTATGCATATAAACCGTGTAATAAACATTACTAGTTATAAAAGCCTCATGCAGCAATATAAGATATAGAAGAGTTAAGTTGACGTTTTAGATCTACGTAAGACGAGCAAGATGATCTGTGTAACTATTAATAACGCTGCTATTATGTGGAATACGACTGGAAACATCAGGAGCTCGTAATCGGTCGGAAACGTAAGTAAATTGGCATCAATCGAAAACATCAGGGCTCATTATTTATCAGCAACTATCAACCATCCAACTAATATGTTGGAGACGACTGGAAACATCAGGACCTTATAATCGATAGGTTACCTCGGTAAATCGGCAACTATAAAAAACATCAGGGTCTCATCATTTATCAGCAACTTTATCAACCATCCAACTATTATGTTGGAGACGACTGGAAACATCAGGACCTCGTAATCGATAGGTTACCTCGGTAAATTGGCAACTATCAAAAACATCAGGGTTAATTATTTATCAGCAACTGTATCAACCAACCAGATATAATGATGGAGATCATTGGCAACATCAGGATCTCGTAATCGATCGGAAATGTAGGTAAATTGGCAACAAACGAAAACATCAGGGCTCATTATTTATCAGCAACTTTATCGACCATCCAGCTATTATGTTGGAGACAACTGCCAATATCAGGATCTCGTAATCGATCGTTAGCCTAGGTAAATTGGCAACAGTCGAAAACATCAGGGTCTTACAATGTAACGGTAGCTTTATAAATCGTCCAGGTACTAGGTTGGGGGTGATTGTCAACATCAGGGTCTCGTAATCGATCGGTAACCTTGGTAAATCAGCAAAGATTGGTAGCCTCAGCTACATCGTCTGGATGGGCAACGATCGAAAACATGAAAAGATCTCTTTATCGATCGGCAAATTTATCAATCACGCAGCTTTTAGGTAGATTGGCAGCGCCTCTATCAAACTTTAACCCAACTCACAGAGAAATCCCCTGCGAGTGTCCTACCAAACTCTCTAGTCCTACCAAAAAATTGTCTAGAAATGATGTCAACATTGTTCAATGCATTAGCATGTTACTAGATTGTATTTGCTTAAGAGCATAGTTAAAAAAAAAAACTTAAAATATACAAAATATTAAGCTTTCTAATGGCTAGAAATGTTAAACAATTAAAATATTTATAAACGTTACATTTTAAACAACTTTGGGGTGTTAAACTAGTGGTTTCCAAGCAACCCCCGTGTGTATCAATGAGAAAGCGTCATGCCTAGGCACAACTCTGTTGGTTTATATTTACCATTAATTAATGAAGTCTTATTCAAATATTCAGAATTTGTAAAATATACTTTCGAACCGTATTTATTTTAACACAAAATGTGATGGGGCATTAGGGCTAACGAAGCACATCTTTGGCATTAGGGGAAGCTTAACAAGTCGTAATTCGATGCCATAAAAGCTTAAACGAGCTCTGCCTGTTGCCTTTCTATGCAAGAAAATCTAATTTCTACTTTATTTATACTTACTTTGTTATCTCCTCCATATTATAAAGGTGGAAGCACTCACTCATGACTGATTTTTCACCGTTCCATGAACTTTGGGAGCTACTGTTTTTTATAGCTAACGTTTTTCCTGAGTAGGAAAAATGTTCGATTTTATTTCCAATTTTAAGATGGTGGAAACTAATGTTTATATTTTATCTAATTTTTCCCTGGAGGCTAGGACAGTGAAAATAGTGATGGATATACTATTATATATATAGTTTTTAATTCATACAAAATACAATATTCCCTGACCAATGTTTTTTTTTTTTTTTTTCCAAAGAATTCAAACCTATTTCTCTTTGACTTAACTCATTAAATGATAATTAAAGAATTAGTTTTGAATGTTGGGTTCAAGATAATCGGCAAAAATGTATTTTGTGTATAAAAAGGTCTTTTCTATAGATAAATAAGAAGTTAATAAATAGCACAAGGCCATTCATTATTATTTAGTATTTATTTCTAAGACGCCAATCGTCAAGATATGGGCGAATATGAGGAGTGAATGAGTCTAGATGAACTAGTGTAGTCATTGTTACTATTGAGTTCGACTTAGTTCAGGAAGGACTATTTATTAATAGCCCAATGGCCAGGGCAACTATGGGACCTACAGCTTTACGTAGAATCCGAACCACGTAGTGTTGGTCTGATTTTCAGCTAACTGGTATCTTCTATTCTAAGTCTGACTCTGTTATCTTCCCTAAACAACATCTGAACTTTGACTACCATTCAACATTGATACCCAAGACTTCTGTAGTGGTGTCCACGTTGATGATAACCATTTAGCGGACGCCACGTCGGGTCAGAATTAAAAGGGCCGAGCATAGAACCTATCGCCTAAAATCTCCCAAACACTTGTCCCCAAGTAGCTGGGTTACAGCACTGCGTCACCAGTGCCGATATTATTAATTTTGACTACGTCGTTATGTATTTTTGCATTGGTTCCTGTAATAGAGTATTAGTTCATTTAGTTTATAGGATGTTTATATCTTTGTTAGTGTATATTGTATTTAATTGTTATTTATTTAGGATGTATTGTGTAATTTGTTATCGTGTTTGAATGGTTACTGAATATTGTTTAATGTATTTATATATGCATTTATTATATAAGCTTATTTTTTGTTACTGTTGACGAGTGTTTCCTAGCTATACTGCTTCACTGTGCTAATCATTTTATACGCTTGTTCCTTATCTGGTTAGTGGTTAACATTTTTGTTTGTTCCATAATTTGTTTGTTTGTATTGGCTGTTTGCCGTTGGGATGTAACACAAATAAACAAACACAAGTATAAGTATGTTTCAGTTCGATGTGTGATATACTCGGTACAGGTAATGTATTGTTGCAGGCAAAGACATTTAAAGTAAAGAGTCTTGAAGTAAGTTAGCTGCGGACAGTGATGAAGTGGGTGATGTGTCTGTTTGTAAGAAAGGCACGCAGCCTCGTTTGTCAGAGCTTCCAACATATTGAGAACTCTGTTTCGGCTGATTTAAACTCAGCTATATTTGGAATAATAGTTTCGTTACTGTAGACGTCAGAAATAGATAACTGATTTTCTAAACTAGTTTACATGTTTACCTGTGACAGATCTCATGATACCTGTGATAGATCACGTGTTTACCTTTATCTTCATCTCATAGAAATTATTGTTAACCTCGCATAATTTAAACGTAGTATATTCTAACTTGAAATTTCTTATAGCTGAATATCAGAAAGACACTTTGATGACAGATATTTGCGATGTTTTAAATTTTTCACATTTAAACAGTTGATCTCACAAACTTCTAGAGTAACTAAAACGTCGAAGACATGTCAAGCCAGTGTTAGGTATTATAGAGTATTGTCTGCAAAATTTTATCAATAGATAATTTACTTGGTATAAAATATACATAGTGCATTTAAAGTCCATAGTTCTAAAATAAAAATCGTGAATATTTTGGGAAAACGATGAAAGGTGGACAGAGAATTTATCACCTTGAATTCTGCATTCCTCTTGAAAATAATGTTGACGTGAGACAAACTGCTCTCGTACAGACATCATATTGTAAGGTATTAAACTTTCATTTGAAAGTTTAAGATAATTTACCACTAAAAATAATATATTTGGTTATAAACTGCTCACCGGAATTTTTAATAAAAACAGAATCTCAGTACAGGGGAACATTTTTTATATTTTCTCTGACGTAATATTCCTTAGGTCAGGGAGTGAAACGTGAATAATAAAAAGAGAGGAGAATCTTGATTACGAAACTGGTAATTCTAAGTCAGAAAACTCTGACAACTAAGTACTTGGAAAATCTATTAATTGAGTGATTATTGAGTTTTGAAACATAGACTCTTCAGAATAATTTGTTAATTTTCTATAGTGGTTTTATAACGTTGTTATCTAATAATTTAATTTATATTCAAATGACATTAACGATAATGTATTTATTGTTATTTATTCTTAAGACGCCGTTCGTCAAGATATGGGTGAATATGGATTTCGAATGAGTGAGATGAGAGTAGATGAACGAGTTGTTACTACATGAGTTCGACTTAGCTCAGAAAGTAACAATTTATTAATAACCCTATAGCCAAGGCAAGTATGGGACCTACATCTTTACGTGGAGTCCGAACCACGTAGTGTTGGTCTGATTTTCAGCTAACTGACAAGTCTGACCCTCAGTTCTCTTCCGTACACAACATCCGAACCTTGACTACCATCCAACATGGACACCCCAGTTTTCTCTAGCAGTGTCCACGTCGATAGAAACCATTGAGCGGTATAAGAGGACCGAGGACGGAACCTATCAGTTAATAAGTCAACATGAACAATTGATTGAGTTTGTGTTTCATGATGATTTGAACTCAGTCAGCAATCAATAATCTTGATGTCAGTATCTACTAGTAAACTTCCGACGTTTGGAGTTGTTTTTGGTGTTAAATAAATAAAATCACTCCTTACAGACAGTTAAAGTAGTACTATGTACATTTCGACTTTTATTCAAGCACATTGCAATATTGAAGGCTAACTTTTACCGTAAAAGTGGATTCGTATAACCTTTTAATCATATTATATAATTAAATAGTAAGGATATATAAGTTGTCGATTTGATAAAATAACTACACACAGATTGGACAGACAAAATACGTTATATATCTGACTCCACCTGGTATGTTCTCTAAACCATATAAACACCAATTTTTCTTGTCAGGTAGTGATAAAAGCCAACACAAAACGATGCAATAATAGTGACGTCATAGTCACAAAGTGAGCAGACCCACTGTGGTGCCGGAGGCTGTCATTTGGAGCCTTAACTTCACAGCTCATGTAGTACTCTGTGATATTGTAACGTTTGTTCAAAGTATTTTTTTGCTTAAGTTATTTTGAACTTATTTTTTCTTAATGCTTTACAATCGTCAATAATGGAAGAGTGTATACTCTTCCATTATTGACGATTGTAAAGCATTAAGAAAAAATAAGTTTCTTAATGCTGTATAGAAACCCTATAACCTGTATAGGGTTGAAACAAAATATGGAAACGCTTTCACAACAACCTTATTTTTACCATATATAACTTGATAATTTAATTTTTTGAATAATTGTGTGCTATAAGTGTAACTTTTGGTCAGAATTTACTTGAAATCGTTTAATAGTGGTGAAATAATATTGTTCAAATTAGTTACTTTGTAATTAAAATGACTGTTACTCTGAAAAGGATAAACCTTTCGAAGTCCGGTCTTCAGCAATTAATTTCTCTTGAATAGACCTTTCATTTGATACCAAACTCGACTTAGGCTTACGTTGAAGCTTTTCGTTCAACTAAAGGTGGGCCGTCCCCCTGAAAAGATGAAATGTCACTAATGGCGTCAAAAAATATGTTCTTTGTAACCATGATGATGTACAAGATTTCACATTTACAAGTAACGTCATACAACATTTGTGAAAGCGTTTCCATACATATATTTTTTTTCTTTCTCCACCTTGTATAGAATTATCCATATAGTATGAATTTTGAAAGGTTTATCATTACTGTTATTAATCTGATTTGTTGGGATAATTTTGCCATACACAACATTTTGGATTATAAGTAATGAAATATGTTTAGCACGATCTGTGTATACAATGATATAATTTACATTAAATTATTACATTAAAATATGAAGTTGTTCAATGTTTCGGTATCCCCCACCCACCCACACACATACAGTTAATGGACGTGGTGGATGCTATGGTAATGGTGAAGATCAATTCATTATCTTTGAAGTAGACTAACCCTATTCCTTGTGATCCAGGGCTTTGCTCAAATTCCAAATAAGTGAGATAGACTCTCTGTCTATCTCTCTGTCTTTAGACTTTCTATTGTTCTCTGTTATCCCAAGACGTCCTTTAATCCAAATTTTGTAGACATTGCCTTTCTACTTGATGAGGGAGGAGTAAGCTCAATGTCACTTGAGTCTTATCAAAGTGATATTGTAGTTTTAAAAGTTATAGGTGAATAAGCTGATTTCTCAACAATATCAAAGCACAAGTTTATAGTTTGATTCTAAACCCTAGGATCTATTAAACAGATTGCACTTAAATAATTTACTACAACCTCGAGTAAGAGCCTTTACATTACGTAGTAAAGCCCAAGTGACATTAAGGGCTAACGTTTGTTACTCGTTACTTGGTGGAATACAACTTGTCTTCATTACTCTGTGATTTACTGTGTACGAACGACAGCCTTTTCTGAGCTGAGTTGTTTGTTGTTGTAGGTAAAATGCTTTGAATGTGTGGTTAACATAACACAATACTATCACGATGGAAAGTAAAAATAACCAGTCCTCTATATTTTTGGCATGAATAAAGTTAATGTTATTTTTCGTCTATGGAAACCATTTTAAAAGCATACAAAACATCATTCAAATGATTTCGTCAATGTTAAAATATTTTGCTATTACTACAAAAATTATGCTTGGCAAACAGATAGGCCCTAAAAAAACGATTGAAATCCTTCATTATTTATTCAGATGCAGCGAAATCGTTCATCAAAATGAACAAACACATCGTAATCCCCTAAGAGTGTCCACGTATTTCAATTTCAAGAGTTAAAGTAACAATGTCCATGAGAGTTAACAAAAAAATATATTATATCAGCGAGTACCGATCAAGTACTGGGGTACTACCAGTACTGGATGGCTGCATCCTGTTTACTTTAAAACTTGTCCATCTTTATGGACAAGTTTTAAAGTTATTCCTTTCAGGACTTTTCCTGAAAACGAGAAAGCCTGAGCATCTCAGAAGATAACTGGTTTTTAGATATCAAGTAACTATGTGCACTGCGCAGTACACGACAGGATGGCCAACTGCACCTGCCAAAGCCGAGACTAGAAGTTAAAAGGGGTTCAAATACGTTGGACCCACACCTCACCCACTGTAACATAAAACCTCGGCCAATTCAAGTTTAAACTAAAAAATAAAAATTTTGAAACTTACTAGTTTGATTCCCAAATATATTTTTTGCCATAACTCAAAAACTAGTAAACTTTGAGACATGCGGTTTTTACTGAACTATTTTAAATTTTAATTTACATCATTCCTACAATTTAATCAAAATCATTACAGTCTTTTTTGAGAAAATTTTATTTTTTGTATGTGTTGCCCATTCAAATTAAAAAAAAAAAAAAACTACAATGTCATAATAGTGAAAAAAATGGTCTAGAGATACACATTCATATCAAATTTCTTAAAAAATGATCCATCCGTTTGGTCTCTAACGAACTACACATACACACATACGGACAGATACCAAAAATGTTTTTTAAAACCCCACTTTTTTGGGGTTATGGGACCCTAAAATGGATTTTTAGACCAATTAAAATAACTTTTTTACGATTACAGTACTTTCTCTATGGTAACGCATATGGGAGAAAGTAAAATAAGTGTGGAATAAATTTTTTTTTAAACTTTTATAGAATAATTTTATGTGTTATATTGATTTAATTAGGTTGTCATGAAAATCAACGATTAGTTTTCACGTCAACTTGCAAATAAACTAATTTTTTTCATTTTTGTTTTTCACTGACTTCCCTTATTCATATACACTCATCACACACATCCGTAACTCATATTCACCGGTTCCTTGGAGACCGGTGTCTCAAAAATAAGTAAGGAAGTTTTTAAGTAAAAATAATATAGAATGTTATGTTTACTGATAAACCCTAAAATAGTCATCACTGTCATTCAGACCAGTGACAAAACATTGGCTGATGGATATCGCCAGATTGAAAACTGGAAACAAAACCGTTTAAGCTCTGTGCGCTGACAGTCATTCAATGTTTTCATTATCTATCACTTAATGAATATGGCAACATTTAATTACTATTTATATAAAAGCCACTGCACTGTATTGTTAACAAATTTTTCAATAGTTTCAATTTCAATATTTCAATAGTATTTTGATTTGGATCATATCTAGAATTGTCCAGATATGATCCAAATCAATACTATTCGAACATATCTAAATTAGTTATAATTTTACATAAACATTAAAAATTATAGTTAGTTTTTTTTTTGATAGGCCGATCTCCTGTTCAACTTACTCTACCCATTCTCCATAGAATATTTATTAATAGTAAGTAACCCACCCAAACATCATACATAGTGGTACTGATCTACCTACCCACCCATACACGTACAGTGGTATTGACTCACCCACCACGCGTACATGTACAGTGGTATTTGTATTGGTTGTACCCATACTTTTCAGACTGAGTAAGGGGGAGAACCAGTACAGTACAAGGTGAACATTACTAATAAAAACTGACAGTCAAGTGCCAGGATTTGAACCTGCGCTATCTCTAACAAAGGTCCAAAGTCCTGGCGCCTTAGACCACTCGACCACTGACTACCAATGTATTTAGTGAATTAATTTAGTTGAAATACGTTATTTGTAAGTTTAGACATGTTTATTGACATGTCTAACTGACCAATAGACAACTTCGTATTTGGTATTATGAATCTGTTTCAAATAGTAAGACTAGTATTTTATATGTCGTCACTATTGGCGTAGTGCTGTAACCCAGCTACTTGGCAGATAAAGTGTTGAGGAAATTGTAGAAGATAGGTGTATTTTACTATTTCTATTCTATAGAAAATATAGAAGTAAAAAATATATTATTTTTACTTACAAATTTCTTTACTTATTTTTAAAACACCAGTCATCAAGAAACCGGTGAATATGAGTTACGGATGTGTGTGATGAGTGTACATGAATAAGTGGAGTCATTGAAAAACAAAAATGAAAAAAAATTAGTTTATTTGCAAATTGTCATGAAAACAAATAATTGGTTTTCATGACAACTAAATTAAATCAATATAACACAATATAAAATTACTGAACGTCTTGGAGTGTCGGTGTTGTGTGGTAGTCAGTGTCCGAATGTTGTGTAAGGAAGAGAACTGAATATCAGGCTTGTCAATTAGTTGAACATTGGACCAACCACTAAGTGGTCGGGATTCCATGTAAAGCTCTTGGTCTCTTACTTTCTCTAGCTATTTGGCTCATAATGAATGGCTATTTCTCAGGAACAGTCGTCCTTAGTTAGTAACAATGACTACACTCGTTCATTTACACTCATCACACTTATTCACCCCCCATATTCGCCCATATCTCTACGATCGGCGTATATGAGAAATACAAGTGTAAGTAGAACATGTTTAAGAGATAAGTCATACCACCCTTCTGAATTGTGATAGAAAATTAGTGAAACCCCAAGTTTTACCGTTGTGTTATCTAAGGTAACCATATTTTTATCTATGACTACAAAATGGTGACATGGAAAGTTACTCTATAAAGTTTGGTCATATAAACGCTGAACATTCTGCCAGCTACTGATAAAAGCCACAATAAATCATAAAACCTACTCAGTTGCAACAAAGCCATGCAATAATAGGCGTGTCAGAAACACAAAGTGAGCAGCGAGTGTGTAGGTCCATTTGGAGCGCCGGAGGCCTAGAGCCGTGTACCACAGCTCATAGAGTACTTTGAATTGTTGCATTTATTGTTGGCTTATTTTGGTTACTTTGAGTCTAATATGTGTTATTATGTAATAATCATTTTATATTATTACTAATAATAATAACATTTATTCACAATCATTTAGTGATATATAGTGAAGTATATTTCTTTATGGAAGAATAAGTATTTTACTTGCCTAGTAAGCATAACACAACAATAGTTAGTGTTTATTATGGCCATCTAGATTATGCAGTTTCAAATAGTGCCTTATTTTATGGAATATATGTGGATAATTTTATGGATTATATGGAAAAACACTTATTTTATTAATAGGTTTTTTTTTTACACACACTTGTGTGTGTTTCATAGAATTGAGTCTGAGATAAAGTGTAGAGCAAAGCCACTCAGAAACATTAACACCTCTACTTTTCCAACTCAACTTTTCTAATACAATTATTACTTGAAATATATTATAACTTTACAATTTTTGTCCTCTTACTAAAACAATAACAATTAATAAAAACAATGTTTTACAGTAACAAAGTTCATTTACAGTTTTCCATCTATTAACTCAACAGTCAATGTTTGTTGTTTTAAGGTTGATGTGTTATGTTTACTAATCTGTTTATATGTTTCATTGGAAATAACACACATTTTTGATAAAAAGAACAATGACACAATATTTTTAAATTAGTAAAAAAACCAACGCTATCGATTTATTAAAAAATAGTTTTTGAATTACATTGTTAGGAGAAGTTTTCAAAAAATGTATCGGTTTTTTTGTTTTTGTGTTAAACTCATTGATTTGTATCGTTATTTTAGTACCTAGTTGAGAATGTTGTTGTTTTACTTGTTCATGTGGTTTTCTATGTACCTGTAAAGTATTTTTGTTCAAATAAAATTATGTGTTTTCTTAATTACGTTACGATTTTTCTTTTACGTTAATTTTTCTCAATCTTAAAAATTACGTTTCTTCAATCTAGGTTGGTTACAAACTTATTTACAATATTTTTATAGAATATTCTAAAGTACCAGAACTAAAAGAAGATAAGCATTGCCTACCTACCAATCAACTAAATCCATCCAGGTACGCTATTAATTCATAGTTTTGAAGAAAATAATTCAAAATAATTCCGTAAAAGAAAACTACTTCATAATTTTGGATATCTAAAGAGGGTTTTTTTTTTAATTAGGCCTAAAACGTACTTATCTAAAATGACATTCATTGAGGGCTTGTTCTTGAAATAACCATCAAGAAAAAATGTATTGGAAAAGTAAATTTTAGTTTAAATATTATATATCCCGCACAACAAAATTCTACAAAACATTTAACATTTATTTTACCAATATCCCCACCTCCAGTTCCGGTGTCAGCTCACCAACTCTGTGATCTCCGTTGACAACCCAAAACTCCATAATATGTGTGGTAGGCCAGAAAACATTTTTAAGGAGTTTTAAACGCCATTAGCTTATAACAGTCCAACTCATATTGTTGATTATTATTTTCATAACAATGCTCTTATTAATTCAATATTTACATAAAACAGCTGTTCAGTTAAAACAAAACAGATTAATATTGAGATAAAATATAATACTTTGAGATATTAATCTCAAAATCATCAAATCTCTTTCATGTCAACTATAATATTCATCAAATACATTATGATCCACATGGCATTTCAATTCCACCAATGGGAGACTTCTAATCCAGTAATTATGAGAATGAAGAGAATTAATCACGTGGTAATAAAAACACATGACAATAATGAAAATTGATTATTAAAGAAGTGAACTGCAGTAAGAAAATATTAAGTAACATGAAAACTTGTTTTATTTGATTTATATTCTTATTCTTAGATATGAGACGGCGACATAGCGTTTTGCGTACTTTAAGGCGAATATGAATGATGATATGAGTGTAGGATGAGTGTGGATGAGTATAGTCTGGTTACTAACAGAGTTAAACTATAGAAAAAAGGACACCTCAAGAACCTTGGTAATATTTTATAAAAATTCATAATTTGTTAGTGTAATCTTTTTAATCTCCAAGAAAGTAACTTTTATTTTCCTAAAGAAGACATCTGTGAGTGAAAGAAACACCTCTACTCCATAATTCCAAATTTCAGTATAAATTTATGAGTATTCCTATGAATTATTATTTTTCTTGCTTTTTAAATATTCTTTTGGTCAAAAAAATAAAAAAAAAAAAAAAAAAAATAAAAAAACAATAAATAACAGTCAGACACTATCAACCATACCCTGAGGCTGATTATCAGAACAAATTGTATTCTAAAAGATAGATTCCAATAAACCTATTCTTTTGTTACAATAATAGCCTCTTGTATAGTTTATTTTAATATTACAATATTAAAAATAAAATTATTATAATTATATCGTAAATAAAAGTGTTGTTGCAATTTTTATCCGTACTTTTTGGCAGTTGATGAAGTACACCACCTGACTCTGATGGCAAATGCTCGTAAATAAAAATCCACACCACTCATAAAACACGTACCCACCAGCCCTTGTATGTCAAGTGCATTAAACAACGTTACATGGCTTTGATGGTATTCCGTTTCATAGATGGACTGCACATTGTCAATGGTAAAACACATAACCTGGAGGCTCCGTCACCAACTGACAGCGTGCAGTGACATACGTCTAAACCGTTTAATATTGCAAAAGAAACACATTAAATTAAATGCTAAAAATTTAAGAGCAATTAATCATTTATCTATGTATACATTAAACATTGCACTCAAATCGATCGTGATAACCATCCGGATCAATTTTGTAAAATTATTTTGACCAAACAGGTATTTTTAAAGAAGTATATTGTATAGTACGTTCGAGTGTTAGTCCAGATGTTCAGTTTAGCGATGTAATGAATTTAGTTATAGATTTTATCGCAACTGCCGCTAAGAGTAGTAAAGATCCTGACTCACTAACGAATAAGCAATGTATTCTTTTCCCCGTTCTCCTCCTCAGAGCCCCTGCCTGCACCGCCCCGCAAACAAATTCGACAGTTGAGCTCATTTACAGTGAACTAACAATGAATTTTATTTATATTAATAATCTACTTTTTTAGCCAAAGATGATTGTACAAATTTTAACAAATTTGAACAAATAATTGGTAACACTTAAATCTTCTTTTACTATATGCTAGGTTGGTTAGTACCTTTTGTCCACTACATTCTAAAAATGTTAATAAAATATGTCACACGGTTAGTTCATGAGTTATGCACCAAAAATGCCAAATTAGTCACTTTAGTCAGCCATATCTCCATAAAGACATTTTTTAGAATTTTTCCCCATAACACATGTATTACTTACATCGATACTAACAATTGTATTCAAAAATAGTTTTCGATCGAACACTCTTAATGTAGAGGTGTGGTTGGAATTGTATATAGAGTGATTACGATGAAAAGCTGAAAATAAATATAAGTAAATAAATAGCAATTGTCAACTTATACAAACAAACAATAATCGATTTGATAGAAAGCTGAATGTTACAACATTTAATATTTGTGATAGGACAAGGATAATGTTTAACAAACAATACTACTTATTCATGAGTATTCAAGCAAACAGTTACGACTTGATGCTAGGTTAAACAAATATAAAATATGCAATTCTTCAATGTGTACATTAACTGAAATGAATAATGCAATAGGTTTTATGTAGATAAAACTGTCAATAAAGCATTTATAATCCTGTTTTTTGCATTAAAAAGTAAAACGCCTCTACGATGAAATTTAACCTAATTTATTGAATATTAAACATAGCTAAAATTAAAGTTTCTCTAAGTTTTGTAACAAAGTACGATTTTAATCTATGGAAAAAATATTTGTGTTCAAAAACTATTTTTCACAGCACTACCATGAGTTCATCCGTTTTCGTTATGTGTTTACAACCTGCGAAACATTATATTTTCAACAGCTGTCTATTGTTTACTACCGAAAGTAACATTGTTTTACAACCGAAAATTTTCCACAGTCAACAACACCTGTTTTTATTCCGTAGTGTTGTGAAATAGTATATTTCATAACAAGAGTGGAAAGTGGGGTTTTGCATGTTCGAGACCATACAAAACACTTTCACTCGAGTTTTGAACGATACTTTTCACTACACTACGGAATAAAAACAGGTGTTGTTGACTGTGGAAAATTTTCGGTTGTAAACAATGTTACTTTCTGAATTTTCTACATAGTGAAAAGTATCGTTCAAAACTCGAGTGAAAGTGTTTTGTATGTTCTCGACCATTCGAAGTGCTCGACAAGTCTCGCACTTCAAACATATGGTCTCGAACATGCAAAACTCCACTTTCCACTCTTGTTATGAAATATACTAATTAAGCATCTTAGTAAACTTACAAAGGAACAGATCAACCTTGATTCTTAGACAGTTTATGATAATTTATTTTCAACAAATAAGAGGTGCGTAAAAACCAAATTTAATATTATTACATAACTAACCAGTTTAATTTCAACCACTACCACTCATACAATGTGTAGAAATTTGTAAATGTAAGATTTGGATGAATGGATAACCATTCTTCTGTCGTCATTAGTGGCGCAGTGCTGTAATCCAGCTACTCAGGAACATAATGTTGAGGAGATTGTAAGTATTAGGTTCTATGCTCGGATCTCTTAATACCTACATGGCGTCCGCTCGATATTTTCCATTGAAGTGGACACTACTAGAGAAGTATAGATTATTGGGTGGCATTCAGGGTACATATGTTATGCAAGGAATAGAACTGAGTTTTAGGGTAGTCACTTGGCTGGTATCATATCAATACTATACGGTTCGAATTCCACGTAAAATCCTATAGTTGCCCTGGGATACAAATAAATAGCTCTTTTAGAGGCCCAGTTTACTTTAGTAACAATGACTACACTCATTCATCTACACCCCTCACACTCATTCGCCCGTCATGTTTGCCCATATATCTACGATCGACATTTTACTAATGGATGATAATAATAACTATGTAAGTTCTTCAGACCTCATCCAATTTTACAACATGATAAATTTTAATTTTAATAAACGTAGTTGTCAACGTAACATATAAAGGGAAATTCCTCATTTATTGTTGTACATTGCACTTAGGTATGCGTTGAAACTTAATTAGTCCAGATAAATAGTATGAACGTGAATAATAATAGTATAATTCTTTTGTTACAGCATATATTTATAGCAAAAGCATGCTTTACAGTGTGTATTATACGTTTCACAATACCTTTATCAGCTGATATAACAAACATATGGAGTCAAATTACTAAATGGCTCGGTTCGTACACAGAGTAATGAAGACAAGTTGTAAGTTAACAAACGGTAGCCCATAATGTCACTTAGACATCGCCACGGCTTTACTTCGTAATGTTATGGGCTCTTGCAGGAGGTTTTATAAATGATTCAAGTCCAATCGGAGTAATAGATCTGCTTGTCCTATTGTTACTTAAGAATGGGACTCACTCTGTGAAGAGGCATGTAGGCGTACTTTACTGATCGATAAAAGTACACGTAAATAAGAGCTAGTCAACTAGAATAAAATCAAAATAACCATTTCTTGGTCATAATAAAAGCAATGTTTAGTGTTTGAAAAATGAATATATTGTTGACAAAATAAGAAGAGTTCATTAGGAATATATTTGAGAGAAGAAGATAGTGGTTTATACTAATGTATATCATGTAACATATACATAAGCTGTCCTCAGAGGACACAATAAATGAGGGAGTTATTCCCGTTTGTACTCCGAACATGCAGCGAGAGTGCTGTTACTCTCCCATGCATTCTCTCTGCTACGTGGCGACAGTGGCGGCGAAACGTTGAACTTCACTCCATCCAGCGCCGAGCTAAACCAATCGGACGAACACCGTTACTTTACGGGAGTTCAGTTTGTTATTGTTAAGATAGCCGGTGTGTCTAGTACTAAGGATAGTGAATCGAATTTGCTTGTGACGAAAAATTCCAAAACATTATTATTGTTCTGTGGAAAATTATTCCAGCTATGCTATTCTCCCAGCTGGAAAATTATCTCTCGCTCTTGGATTATGCTTGTGAAAAATATACGTCGCTGTGATTGGGAAATTGTTAAACAGGTTTCATGTTTTGTACATTAAAATTTATCAAACCGTTTAATCAAGTTGATGGGAAAAACGCTAAATGTACTGTAGTAAAATTGTTTTATCATACACCTTAAACATGATTTAAAATCATGGATTCTAAAATAAATTACTAATATAAACTGAACTATGGAATAAAATAGTTAGTACAAAAATATGGTAACTAAAAACCAAAATATAAGTTTATAAACCTGTATTACAATCGCATATTACTAATGTCCTAAATATTGGAACTGATTGAAACTAAAACATAGCTACAATGTAATCTGGCAAATTTGAGACGAAAAAATAGTTCTTTGTGAACAAATTAAGTAGTGGAAATAGACTACGGAAACAAGCTTTATAGTTTATAGGTGCCTTGAGGCTAATTCGAGATAAATCCCGCCATTTACAACAGTTGAGGGAGGCGAGTAGGTTTGAGGAAAGTGTCTGCAACACGACCGTAAACCTAATCCGAAACCTCTTCAATTAAACTATGTAATTTACATATTGGTTAATCTAATTTAAACACATAATAGTCTAATTTACACACAGGTTAATCTAATTTAAACACAGGTTAGTCTAATTTACACATAGGTTAATCTAATTTACACAGAGGTAATCTAGTTTATACATAGGTTTATATAATTTACAATTGGTTTAACTTAATTTACATATAGGTTAGTCTCATCTAAACACAGGTTAGTCTAATTTACACATAGGTTAATCTAATTTACACAAAGGTAATCTAGTTTATACATAGGTTTATATAATTTACAATTGGTTTAACTTAATTTACATATAGGTTAGTCTCATATAAACACAGGTTAGTCTAATTTACACACAGGTTAATCTAATTTAAACACAGGTTAGTCTAATTTACACATAGGTTAATCTAATTTACACAAAGGTAATCTAGTTTATACATAGGTTTATATAATTTACAATTGGTTTAACTTAATTTACATATAGGTTAGTCTCATCTAATCACAGGTTAGTCTAATTTTCACGTAGGTTAATCTAATTTAAACTCAGGTTAGTCTAATTTACACATAGGTTAGTCTAATTTAAACAAAGGTTTGTCTAATTTACACAAAGGTTATTCTAATGTACAAATAGGTTAACCTAATTTACACATAGGTTAATCTAATTTACACAAAGGTAATCTAGTTTATACATAGGTTTATATAATTTACAATTGGTTTAACTTAATTTACATATAGGTTAGTCTCATCTAAACACAGGTTAGTCTAATTTTCACGTAGGTTAATCTAATTTAAACTCAGGTTAGTCTAATTTACACATAGGTTAGTCTAATTTAAACACAGGTTTGTCTAATTTACACAAAGGTTATTCTAATTTACAAATAGGTTAACCTAATTTACACATAGGTTAATCTAATTTACAAAAAGTGTAATCTAATTTACATATAAGGTTAATCTATTTTACGCAATGGGTTAATGTAATGTACACATAGGTTGATATAATTTACACCTAGGTTATTCTAATTTACACATATGTTATTCTAATTTACACATGGTAGTCTAATTTACATATAAGGCTGATCTACTTTCATTGTAAATTAAAAGTCATTTTTTTAAATAAATTCCACAAATTTTAATTTTTATAAGAGCGCTTTCGCCGGTTAAGGCATCTTCAGTTGTAATACATTATATACAGAAAACATATGTGAATAAAAATAACAAAAAAAAATAACATGTAAAACATTAAATACTAGTTAAATTAAATTTAAGTGGCTAAGTTTGATAAGAATTATTATGATTTAAAATATGGCTTAGAGTTTTCAATTTTCGATGATATTTCTTCTTTAATTAAAGGTAAAAATATATTACTAAAATTTAGAGACGGTTGGGAAATACATTCATCTTTCAAAACTGCCATACATGTAGGTTAATCTAATTTACATTTAGGTTAATATAATTTACACATAGATTAATTTAATTTACTCATACTTTACCGTAAAACAACATGGCACAATTATATTGGAAAGTAGCAATTGTATTTTTAGAATTAATTGAACTGGATTATTTTCCTTTTTATTTTAGTATGTTTCTCTCAAAATACACACTGGTAAAGTTAGATCGTGACAAGTGATAAACATTTTAGTATAGTATATTTAAATTATATTACAAAAGTGTTATCCCTCAACTGAGAATAATGGATGTATCATGCTTATAAAGGAAAACCCCGTCCTTCTTTTATGCTGATTTTCTAAAGACCCCTTAAAATCATAACTATTTGACTTATATACCATTAAGTTTGTGTTTCACTAAGTGTACAATTAAATATGTACCATTTTTAATGAGTGGCGTAGTATTTACAATTTAGTTGGCTCAATTGCCAAATGTTCTTGAAATTTAGGAGTAAACAATCGAAAAAAGCTTTTACAGATAAGCATATATAAACGCAAACTAGTATTTTGCAATTCTGCAGTTTTAACAAGTATAGTAAATAGTATAATCTAAAAATTAATTGTATACCAAAGTATTTAAAATGTTATGAAGGAAGGAATAAATCGAAATAAAACGAATACATAAAGCTAGGATATAATAGTAAATCCTTCGTAAACTCAACTATTATGATATTTATATAGACGTATATTGTATATATGTAAGGTTTATATATGTATATATGTAAGGTACTTTGAAATATGAGTTTACATATTTCAAAGTAACATAACATAAAATAATTACATTTGAGCAAGTGAATGTGACTTTGACGTTGATGTATAGGAAGAGGTATCAAATTAAATGTTGTATACGAACAATATTTAATTCTCTCAAATAATACACTTCTAACTTTAAAGCACATTCATCTACTTGTAATTTTTAGTTTATGATTGTTATGTTAGATGCACTTGTCTTTGATTACTTAAGCCTATTTTTCTTTTTAATTCAATAATTTATAATAAATTAAGCACTGTTCTTGGTTGAAAATTCTTTACTAGCGGTACACTTGAAACCCTAAACGTTACAGCCATCACGTTACATTTTTACATGTATATTTGATTATTTTACATGCATTTCGCAGGTTTATTGCTGACAAAATAAAACGTGGTATATATAAGTTTAAAAATGGAAAATCATTATATGGAGAATCTATTTAATTTGATGGATTATATCAGTAATCATATTCTTGACAACTCCACATGCGTAAGAGAGCAGATCGTTATGAAAATTAAAACTGAAAAAAACACGTGTGATCCAAATATGATAAGATAAAACATGTGGTAACGTTTGTACTACTGATAGGAAACTTACTATTTTGATTCTGTCTGGAAAAAGCTCATTAAATAACTCAATAGTAGACTTTTATTGGCTGTATAGATTTTATTGATTCAACAAAGCATCGAACACTGTTCTTCCTTGAAACAGTGTTCCATGCTTTACTCTGACGTTATTTTCAATAGATCGTTATGAAAATAAAAATTGATAAAACACGTGTTATCCAAAAATGATAAAAAAAAAACATGTCTGTACTACTGATAGCAAATTTACTATTTCGATTCTGAGTGGAAAAATCCCATTAAGTTCTTAAAACTCAATAGTAGACTTTTATTGACTGTATAGATATTATTGATTCAACAAAGCATCGAATCATACATTCGAATGATAAATAAAAAAAATGAAAAGAAAAAACATTTAAATATGTAATAATAGGTATATTTTTATTATTAAAACATATTTTAATTACAATACATTTTAGGTAAGTTCTTGAAAATTTATTTAAACTACCAAAATGTTTTCATTTATTATTGATTTATTTTCGTTATACACAAAACAGTTTATGAAATAACAAAAAATTAAAAACCCTCAATTATTTAGTAATTAAAGGAAAGGTGTAATCATGTAAGTATTGATTCATGTAAGTAATCAAATAAAATAATAATGTAGAATGTTAAAATAACAATTAAAGCTGAATGGTAAGGCATTATAATTATGTTTGTAAAAGGCTAATAAAATACTGTAAATAGTAACGTTTTTATGCCATAAATGTTAGTGGGTCGTTCTGCAAAATCTAGGCGCTAATACTCCGAGTGGCTTTGTTTACATTTTTATCGCTGAATTAATTCCATTAAACTGCATAGAGATACAGTTTAAACCATGCATATAACTTAACGGCTTAAATTAGTTTTTATAAACAAGTAGATTTTTATTACTGCTTAAAAAAAAACCTTTTTTACGCATTTTTGTCTTTTATATTAGCATAAAATGTTCTGCAACTTCGATTTGATAACAACACTTGTCTTACATTCCAAAAACACAAAATTTTTACATTAACAAATATTACCTTGGCAGTCATTCTAGATTTGATAAACGTATGTTTTTTGATTACCACTAAAAACATAATTTAAATAACATGGAGATCTATTCATCCATATGGATAAACACATTTTATGTCCCAGTTTTTGGAAAGAGATGAGTTTTTTTATTTCATATTTAGTCATTAAAATGTTGGAAATTAAATAGGATCTGAATAGCAAGATAACTGAAACATATTTATTATATACAATTCAGTTATCTTGCTATTCAGATCCTATTTTATTTCCAAACATGTTAATGACTAATTATGATTTAAAAAAACTCTCCACTCTTTCCAAAAAATGGGACATAAAATGTGTTTATCCATATGGATAAATTGATCTCCATATTATTTAAATTATGTTTTTTAATATATTATATTTTAAATATATATTTTTTATTATATATATTATATTTATATATTTAAAATATATATATAAATAATTATTATATATTACATATATTTTATTATATATTATTATATCTATATATTTAAAATATAATATATTAAAAAACACAATTTAAATAATATGGAGATCATTTCATCCATATGGAAAACACATTTTATGTCCCAATTTTTGGAAAGAGTAGAGTTTTTTATATATTTTATATATGTTATTTTTATCAGATATCCCTGTTAGCCTTGTGATGTTAGTTTACTTGAATAAAAGTTAGAAATTGTATAAAATTAAAAAAAACACACACATACACACTCACGCTTTACTATATACAAAGTTGTGCAAAACTACACAAAATGCTTCATCCTGTATTAAATTATAATTGCTTTGTATTGAGGACTCAATATATTTAACACATACTACAGCGTATAGTAATAAAACTGATAATAAGTAATATTGTACTGCCATCGTTGAAATAAATTTTCTTTTAAGATAAAATAATCAATGTATATATTTGTTCATTTTCTTATTTATTTGTATTTATCGTATGGTGAGGTAACTTATAAGATAAAAATACAAAGACATTTCTTTTTTACTTTTTTTTAACTTGACTCGCCAGTACACATAGGGCTGCAGGCCTCTGGGTGAACTTTGTTCAACGAGTGAAGTACCGACCAAAAGATCAGTTAGGTATTTGAACCTTAAAATAGCTATATACCAACCATGCCGGCAAAGCTATATATAAGTTCATTTATACATAACTACTTCAAAGTCATAACATTTGGAAGTATAGTGTTATTTAAGTTTCTAATCGTAAAGCAATTCAAAAGCGAAGGTATCTTTCTTATTCACCATACAAAAAACCTTTTGCACTTTTAATATCACTCGCCAATTTTTTTTAATCTTCAATTTTATTGTGCAAATTCTTGTTGTGATTAACATTCAGTTTGTAATTGCCTTGTTAAGTAGTGACAGGTGCAAGCCAGTAATGACTGTGGAACACGCGTCATATCTGCACGTGTGTGGGACATGCAACCACATGCCGCATTGCACATATGAGTGTAATGTTCGACTACGATAAACTTATCAAAATACGAGCGTATACACATCAGTTTGTGTATGTAAAAAAGCTCTGTTCAATTGTTTTCTTGGCAATAATATCAACATTATAATTAACCTGTTTTGACATTTCTCAACCCTTTACATATCCATTATTATTATTATTATTATTCATTATTCTAGGAATACTCCGATTGTAGAAATAAGGACGAATGTGAGAGAAAAATAAGTCTGATGAGAGTAGATTATCCAGCTTGTAGTCATTGTTACTAACTAATGCCGACTGTTTCTCAGACAAAGCTAAACAGCCAGGGCAACTAAAGGACCTACAGGTTTACGTGGAATCAAAACCACGTAGTGTTGGTCTGATTTTCAGCTAACTGACAAGCCTGGCATTCAGTTCGCTTCCCTACACAACATCTGAACCTTGACTACCATCCAACATGGACACCTCAGACTTTTCTAGTAGTGTTCACACCGATGGCTACCATTGAGCGCACACCAAGTCGGTATTAAGAGGATGAGCATATATAATATAGTATATTGATGTCTTCAATGTGGAAAAAACGTTCAATTTAAAAAAGAATTTCAATATTCAAGAAGTAGATAAAATCGAAGTTTCTTTATAACTGTACTAAGTTTTATACGGGTAACCGATTTTGGTGAAACCAATTCCTAATTTATTTAGATAAAAATCTGGATATACTGTATATGTTGACTGAAAATAAAATATGAGGGAAATATCTGATATAAGAATAAGACCTACAATAATTATGAATTGACACCTTTTCCCTTTTCCTGTTTTTTTTGAAACAGTATTGTATGGTAAGGCTTTAAAAAGAAGACATTTTGGTTTCTCACGATTCCTTCTTGTATTTTTTTCTGGTATGAATAATTGCTCTCATTATTCATGGCCTCATAGGATTTCAACCTATGGCCTCACTACTCAACCTATGGCCTCACTACTCTTCAACCTATGGCCTCACTACTCATAGGATTTCAACCTAAAGTAGGAGGAATTATACAGTATTTTTGTAGTATATTTGTCATTTAATTCCTCTTGCAATCGGGGTTTTGTCAATCGTAAACATTTTAGGAGAGTAACATTTTTATTTTATCTTTTGTGCCCTCACAATTCACTTAACTTCAAACAAAATAACAAAATGTGTGAGGTTTGATGATCGTGTAGATAGAACCTACAGATTTTCCCTGCGCATCCTCTCGAAAAAAACAAACAATATAAAAACACACAAACGATGTTATATTCACGTTCAAATGAATGTCAAGTCCACCAAACGGGGTAGCATTGAACATGTGAACTGCACTTTGTCAATGTAGGAACAGGCGCCTACGGATATGGCGAAAGAGCTTCCTTCACCAGCTGACAGCTTTCCAGAGAAATCTGTCTACACCATTTTCAAAATTCAAAATATCTTTATTGCCATCAAACAAAGTTACTTGCAATAGCAGTCGTCATTAAAACTAGCTCAATGCATTTTAAACCCTTATAATACAAAAATTAGGTCTACAAATATTAAACTAAACATATTTCTTATTAAAATAATCCTTAACGATATAAAAACAGTTTTTAAGTAAAAATCTGTTTACATTGGTTTTGAAGGTAACCCACCTTACATTCTTGTTTCATAGTAATTGGAAGGTTATTGAATATTTAAATACAATTATATGTTGTGTGGTTTTCGAAAAAGTTTGATTTGAGTTGGTGGTATATTGTAATTGGTTTTGTTCCTGGTTATACTGTTTTAAGGTGGTAGAAATTCTATGAAAAGTTGTTGGTTCTTTTTCAGAAAAATAAGTGACTCCAAAATGTAAATAGATGGAAAGGTGAGTATATGAAAAGCCTTGAAGTAGGGTGTACATGATTCTGTTTTTCTGATTCCTGCAATTTGTCCTCACAGCACTTTTTTGAAGAATGAAAAGAGTCTTCGAATATGAGCTATCAAATCCCCAAATCACAACTGCATATGCAAGAAATGGATAGATGAGGGCATAATATGCTGAAAGAAGTATCTCAATAATGGAGAAGGTGGACGTCAATAATGAAGAAGGCGGCAATATGTCTTAATACAAAAACTCCCGAAGATAAACGGCTAGCGACACGTTCTATGTGAGCATGACATTTTAAATTCGCATCAAGGTGAAGTCCCAAAAATGTTACGTTATGTTCCGCAGTAATAACACTTTCACCTAAGGAAAATTGTAGATGTAATGTTTCTTTATGACCAATCGAAAAATTGAGCTGTTTAGTTTTATCAGAATTGACACACAAAAAATGTTCTTGGAACCACTGCACAATATTATTTGATTCAATATAACAGTCAATTTCCAAATCTGTTCGTGCTTGATGTGATGTAGCTAATGAAGTGTCATCTTCGAAAAGACAAAATTTTAAGTCATTTATATATAAAATTAACAGTAGCGGGCCCAGGATGGAACCCTGAGGGACTCCAGAGATGACAAATTTATCATCTGAGTATGAGTATTTCATAAAATCTTGATCTACAAAAGGTAACTTTAATATTTGCCTACGCCCAGTGAGGAAGAGGAGAACCATTTTAGAACATTGCCCCTTATTCCAATGTTCTCAAGTTTCTTTAGAAGTAAGACATGTTTCATTAGTATGATAAAAATAATTTTTAAAAATTAAAACAAAACAACTTCTGCTGCTTTAAGTACATTCCTAACCAACTGTCTAAAACTTAGTAATTCTTATCACCTTGATCTATAAAAATAATTATAACTATTTTTTAATTGAAAGGCTTTACTTACTTCGCTATATTAACACATAGACAAGTTAAAGTAAATGTAAAAGTTTGCTCTTAATGTATCAGATAGTAAAAGAAAACACATCTCTCAAACAGATAAATGTACAATATCAAGTGATATTCTTAAAACTGCGACAGTTAAAATAAGACACTTGTAAGTAAATTAATAACAATTTTAAATACGTAGTTAGTTTTGCATAAAACAATTTAAAATATATCCCATTAATAAAACATATAAAATAATTAAAACATAAAGTCAGTCACAAATATGTCGTGTAGATGTCAATTAATACTTTACGTTATTTACAAGATATTCTTTGAACTAAGACATATTATCGAATAAATTTTAAACATTTTAACTGTATTTTCGATTTAGAAATAAAATTAATTGGTAATATTTTCTCTGCCATAAAAAGATTTTACACAGAGTTAAATTAGAATCGATAATTTTCCTGTAATACGCAGTTCGATATTTTAGTTTATCCTGGAATTGAAATCCCAGTAACAATTTTAGATGTTATTTAGGCAATAAAATGTATAAATACTTTTTTTGTATACTTCATATGTATACAAAAAAATGTGAAATATACAATTTATGAAATATACAAAATATGAAATATGCTTTTTGATTCTTACTAATTTATAGATTTAACGTAACAATAAATAATAAACTAGTTTTCAGGTGCATTTCATACGCAATAAAATGTATCCACCTTAATGTTTGAAATTGTGTTTGTTTATCATATTTAAATTAAAAGATCCCTATAAAATCTAAATGAATATTATAACACTATCTATAAAATGGACAATGTCCATTTTACATAATGTGGAACTAACTGTATTGTTTTCAGTTTCCCATTCAACAATAGCCATCAGCAATGTTTTCTGACTGATTCTAAATTTTATGATAGACCTTTTTTGAAGTATCAGCAATAATCACAAAATGTACATCTTTAGTTATGAAACTATGTTATTTTGGTAATATTTTGGGACCTATAAAGGTATTTTTGATATCTATCCTATTTGTTTTGTCGCACTGTAAGATAGAGGAGAAGAGATTGACTATGAAAACGTATATGTTCAAGTACTGGAAATGTGGCGTAAAAAGGTTAGGTTAGGTAAGGTTACGATAGACTAGACTTGGTTAGATAAGGTTACGTTAGGCTTGAAAAGGTTAGATTAGATTAGTTTAGGTTACGTTATGCTAGACTAAGTTAGATCATGTTAGCGTATGTTATTTAGGTTAAGTTAGGTTATGTAGGTTAGGGTAGGTAAGGTAACGATATACTAGAATAGGTTAGATAAGGTTACTTTAGGCTAGAAAAGGTTAGATCATGTTATCCTATGTTATTGTAGGTTAAGTTAGTTTAGATTAGGTTAGGGTAGGTAAGGTAACGATATACTAGAATAGGTTAGATTAGGTTACGTTATGCTAGACTAAGTTAGATCATGTTAGCGTATGTTATTGTAGGTTAAGTTAGGTTAGATTAGGTTAGGGTAGGTAAGGTAACGATATACTATAATAGGTTAGATTAGGTTAGGCATTTTAGGATAGGCTACGTTAGGCTAGAAAAGGTTAGATTAGATTAAGTTAGGTTACGTTAGGCTAGACTAGGTTACATTATGTTAGACTAGGTTAGTGTAGATTAAGTTAGGTTAGGTAAGGTTACAATAGGCTAGACTAGGTTAGATTAGGCTAGGTTAGGTTACGTTAGGGTAGACTAGGTTACATTATGTTAGACTAGGTTAGTGTAGATTAAGTTAGGTTAGGTAAGGTTACAATAGGCTAGACTAGGTTAGATTAGGCTAGGTTAGGTTACGTTAGGGTAGACTAGGTTAGGTTAGGTTCTCACCTGGTCCTTATAAAGTTAGTGATTTTCGTAAGGAATCACCGATGTTTTTACACATATTTGTAATATTTCAATTAGTTAAGAGTGGACAAACTAACTTTGACACTTAAATTTAATCACATAAAATTTAAGGAACACCTAACCTTATTCTTCCAGACAATTAAACAGAGTCATACTTATACTATTGGTAGACTTGTATTGCATTTTTTATTTTATTAGGAACAATTAGTCCAATGAAAACTACCAGTAGACTAAAAACTACAACGAGACGCTATAGCTGAAAGAATGACAGGCAAGTTGTGTATAAGCTGAGATTAAATTTTTAGAATTTTTATTTTTTAGTTTATATATTTCTACTGAATACGATTAAATGTTATATGCCATACAATTGAAGTATTCAGATATTGTTGTTATTACAGTTGTTGATAGTCACGTTAACTTCTACAACAAACAACTCAGCTCAGTAAAAGGCTATCGTTCGTACACAGTAAATCACAAAGTAATGAAGACAAGTTGTATTCCACCAAGTAGCGAGTAACAAACGTTAGGCCATAATACCACTTGGGCTTTACTACGTAATGTAAGGGCTGTTACTCGGGGTTGTAGTAAATGATTGCGGTAAAATACGATCAATTTAACTGGACCAATCTAACTGAAACGTTAACTTTAGTTGAATTGAACAAAACAATTCACTCGCTGAAATGTTACAAAACAAACAACATGGTCATATTTGGGGGGGGGGGGCGGAAAGAAAATATGTATTTTTAACAGCTTGCTGAGGACACCCCTGCACATTAGATAAGTTATTAATTTAAACTTGCAACTTTAAGAAACATATTTTTGGGATGGTCAAGAAGTAGGAGTACAATCAGTACATTTTTATTGTGAGAAAGGAACGTATTTTGATTTTCACGCTTGGTCAAAAATGTTTTTCGATTGCAATGTATGTGCATCAGGTAGTAGTCTACCTAAGTAGTTTTTACAATAAAATTTTCATTATAATTATATTCATTATAATTAAATCACTCCAAAGATGTGAATTTTTTGGTACTAGTAGATCATTAGTTGTTGGTGACACAGTTCATGTCTGAAGAGTTATAATAAAGAGAGGGTAGATATTTGAATGTAGATTGTCGAGAAAAACATTTTGTTGACTAGGATATGGATTTTTTTTGAAATGAGAAAGTGGTGATAAAAAAAAGAAGAGAGGAGAGAGAAGGAGGGAGAGAGATAATCTCTCTAATCTCATATGACTAAGTAAGTTTGTGTGTATGTGTCTATTATATGTGTCTCTTGTCATTTATCATATATTTCTCTCTTCTCTTCTCTCATCTCTTTTTTATCACCACTCTCTTATAAAAAATCACAATCTACAATAAAAAAATCTACAGCCTACAGTCAAAAAAATTCGATAGTCTACAGTAAAATATCTATCCTCTCAGTACTCTTCAGACATAGACTGCGTCACCAACAATTGATGATTATCTGTTGGTACAATAACCACCGAATCTTTCAATGAATAAGAATGATAGTATGAGTGTAGGATGTTTCCCGATGTTGCTTGGCGATGGTAATGACCCGCCCGTTCTCCCACACAATTTCATATTCTTCTGTGCAACGTTGCCTCTTATTTCCACAATAATTGCTGGTTTGAAAGATTTTACTAAGCAATCTATAGATGGGGACAGAAGGACTGACCATTCTGTTGATTATAGCTTGTAATTATCTGTATTCCATATGGTGTCCTGATTACAAACTAAAAGTACTCCTCATTTATACAAACCATTACAGTATATTTTAAATAAATACATTTGTTTTTCCAATAAATAGTACTGTATAAAGACGATGAGATGAGCGTGAGGATCACTATTATTCCTTATAATGCATGTCAATGTCGCATCGAATGACATCACCATTCATCAATCATGCAAAGTTTTATCATGTCATAAAACGGACATGAGTTTGTTTCACATAGGGAATCGGATGTTACCAGTTTTCAATTTAGTGATAACCATCGGCCGAGCTTTTGTCACTGTTATAGAATTGAATGATGTATATTTTATGGAGTCACTGATATCTGCCTTTAAAATGGACTTCCTATATATTTATGTCAACTGGTATAGCACACTATCCTAGGTCATATATTTTATGGCAATCGTCATATATTTTATAACTATGATTAAACTACTATTTGAATAGATAAAAATAAATTTCTAATCAGGATCACGAAGAAACAAGGATTGGAACTAAAGTCGATCTCGAATGATATGCCACGTTCAAATTATAACTCATATCTGTTTAATTAGATTTACTATTAATTTGTTATATTTTATAGTATACAATAAAATAATCTACTCATAATTATTTTAATAATTTGTTTATTATTAAGATCAGTTGTATAAATGAGTACGTGTGTGGATTGCGAATAAGTTTGATGAGTATGGATGAGTCACATTAGTCTCTCTTCCTAATAAAAACTTTTGGACCTTTTCCACTACCGTTACTTTTTTGTTTTCGTTAATTCACTACCGCTTGTTAAATATTCTATTTCCCTAAAAACTGTTCCCCACTCATTTTTATGGCCACTGTGGTATTCCTTATCCGCTAGGAATCTGATATCGCTGGACTTATCTTATCGTTTTCCAAGAACTTACACACAGATTTGGCGGTAAGCCAGTTTACCAATTTATGATCAACTTTAGTAGCCACTAACCTAACCTAACCGTAATTGCGATAAAAAAGGAGTTGGTAGTGAAGTAATGGAAAAAGTAGTGGTCGTGAATTAACGGAAAAGGTCTCAACTTTTCTTTAGGAAGCAAGTCTTAAAAAAAAAAAAAAACTATCTATGAGAAAAATTCGGATCTGGAACTATATCACTTATTCTTCAAACTAATACTTAGATTCACGTACATAAACATCCCTCAATCTAGTATATAACCACATTCTCATCACATTCATTTTCAACCCATATTCACACATAGCTTGGTGAACTTAATAATAATAAATAAAAGATTTAATTAAACATATTTGAATTATTTTTTTGCTTAGGGTTTTGTGCAACAACGTAATGTACTTCAAATATGATATTCATAGTTATGAATACATTTTTCCTACAACTATGGTATCTGGACATTTTTCTGTGTCTCAAAACCATTATATGTACTTAGTTTTTAAATGTTAACCTAAGTGAAATCATGGTTCAAATTCCCAAATAATAAATGTTCATGGCCAACCAACAAATTCTTCTACAACTTTGGTGTCTTGAATTTATTACGTATTAAACGTATCTCAAACTATTTAAAAAGTAGGAACATACATTATCCATTTTAGTACAACGTGCTTGTTACACGAAAGGTACATTTTAAAATTAAACAGCTGTAATTTTTGTACTTGTAATACAATGTACTTGTAAAAACATTACAATTCAATAGCCGATAGTTTTAACTTAAAAGATGTTATGCTAATCTAAGTATTTAAGGAATTAACATGCTAGTAATTAACATGAATTAACTTGCTAAGTATGCCAATCTAAATTAACATATCTATTAATTTAATACTATGCTAATTTGGTGAAATATTAAATTTATTTAATTTAATATATATACGCATCAGTGGTGAAATGGCGTTGAGTGCAAGCATTCATTCCGATACAAATACTATACAAATGAGGAAGGATGTTATTGTTATGATATTCTTCTTCTTAGATGACACACACGTATATACCGTCATCAAATCCTACGGTATAAATGGCCAACTATTTTGGCTCAAATAACACTTCACCGGAGTATAATAATTAGTTCTAATACGATACTTGACGTGAAATGATGATTTTATGCTCAGATGTCTGTATTACATGTATGGGGGGGGTTAATGTGTAATGAAGATATGGGGTGAGAGCGGGGCGGGGAGTGATTGTGCCATCTAACGATAATGATATTGATACCACCGTTTTGTCAGCAAAGTGCCTGAGTACACAATCTACCCCGTAGGCTACATTGACTTTGTTATCTTGCTAATTGGTTACTTACTTGATATTCTCAAAAGATCTTATAAAACGATTATTTTCCATAAAATGTCCACATAAAAATTCTTTTCTTTTAACATTATGAATGTTTCCTGTAACACGTAATCTCCATGAAAAATACATATATAAAAAAATAACGTGTATTTTACGAGTAACTGCCGCTGTGGTGGCTCAGTGGCTAAGGCTTCGGACTGTGATGTCCAGGATTCGAATCCCCAATTGAGCAAACGATTTGTGCTTCACTCGTTTCATAAACTTCACGCACAGGCCTGCAGGCCCATGTAAAATGACTAGGGAAGTTAAATAAATGTTAAAAATCATCATATAATTCTTCTTAGATCTTAGTTTAGTATGGTATGATGACATAATTAATAAGGTACATAATAGCTGTTTGGCTAGTTCTATTTACAAATAATAACCCTCTCCAAAAAAAAAAAAAAAAGAAAAGTTAATAAGAATTTGTCGTAGTTATAAAACTTGTGATAGAAGCCTGTGGAAATAGATAATATAAACGTCAAGGGTTCGTTATTTATATCAAAACTTTTGTTACTGATATTAAAACCTTTTAATTTCAATTAAAGTTTTAATTAAAACAATTGCACGTTTAATGGGTAGGTGGCTGGGTTAAAACCACTGTACGTGTATGGTTGGGTGTGCGTGTATGGGATGTACATTCACTCATTCCTTCGAGATCCATTTTCTCTCATATTTTGACAATGAAGGAATATGGATTTCATAGAATAATTTACTTCCTAACTACAATTGAACATAATCATAGAATATAATTTTATTGCATAGACAATTTCAACATTGAATTGTATCGCAATTTTCAAAGGAAAATGTATGTTCATTCATTCTACAAATTCAGCACTCATACATACAATTATTTCATTCAATCATACATTCATTCTAGAAGGGAAGCCTATCCAGCACCGGTTTCTTACCAATTATTGGTCTCCCAGTTTTGTGCCAAGAACTCGCCTACACTATACAATGTCTGACTTAACAAAAGTTGTTTAAGGCGAGTTTTGAACGCCTTCGGCGTCCTGGCAAATTTAATTTTACGGGGCAAACATATTAGAAAATGAACACCATCCTGCGAAGGGAGGCGCTCATAGACAACCGTCCTATGTTGCCCAGTGCGATAGTAGTCTCTGCGTCTAGTTTCATAACTGTGTATGTCAGTCCCTCTTGTGAATACACATTTTGACATGCAGTATATGATTGTTTCTAGGATGTAAATGCTGGGCAGTGTCAACAATTTTAGGGTTTGGAAAGCAGTTCTGCACGACTCTCTGTTTTTCAAATTTGAAATTATTCGAACCACTTTTTCTGCAGTTTGAATAGGCGGCAGAACTCGACATTTGTACATCCACTCCAAAGCACCACTCCATAGGATAGGTGAGGGTAGATGAGGCCATAATATGCCGTCATAAGTACCTGAATTGGACAGCTTTTTGATAACGTCCTCAAAACATAAATGCCTGAGGACAGTTAGGAACTCAGACTGACGATATGATTGTTCCAATTTAGGCCTTTGTCGATGTGTATTTCGAGGAATTTTGTTGATTGTACTTCTTCCACCTCTGTTTCATCTAACATAATAGCTGGAGTGAATTCGAGGTTGGATAGTCAAAGACAAAAGCTAATGAAGTGTGATTTTTTAGGGTTTGTTTTTAGATTGATATTAGAGAAATGTTGTATGCAGCTATTTAGCTCCATAAATGTTTCAATTTCTTAATGTAGTTTTGATTTTTGGCTAAAACAGAGAGTTGTGTCATCAGCATACTGCACGAGTCACCCTTGCTGAAGAGATGACGCTGTATCATTTACATATATTAGAAATAGTAAGGGGCTAAGTATAGATCCCTGGGGGACACCCAAGCTCAATTGATTGATGACAGTAAACTGCCATGTTTTTATGAACCAACTTCACAAATCTCTAATAAGGAATATAGTAATATTTGGTACTGTCCATACATGTGTGATAGTACTGACCCACCCACCCACCATAGATATCATAATGGTACTGTATATTCATATTGTTTTTACAGAGCATGTACATAGATGTTCAATGTAATCGTTTTCCGTGTTTGATTAAAATAGGACAATCCTGTCAGATAAATACTTTATTCCCATCTGGTCAAAATATATTCAACTACGTACTCATAGTTTACGGTGGATATTCTGTCAACACACGTACTTGTATTTGGACACAAGGAATTTACTAAACATTCCCCTTTCAATACTAAGAGACTAATGTAAGGGGAAATTACTTTAATACTCTATTAATTGATATTGATTGTTTTTAATTGGGGTTGATTGGTATAATTGTGAGTATTACGCCTCACTACTTGCTTCGAAATTTTAAAGGAAATGGAAATATTTTACGTTTATAAATATTATTATTATTGATGCCAATCAAAGTCATGACTCTTGAGATTTTCAGATAACCACCATTTTCATTTGACTATTAATAATGACACTTTCTAAGGAATTGTCGGCCTTAGTCTGTAAAAATGACTACATTCGTGCATACACATTTATCACACTCGTTCTAAATCCATATTCCCTCATTGATGATCAGGGCTTTTTAATAAACAGATAGATAAATAAAGAACACGTAGATTGTACATTATAATAATTATAGTTATTATTTACTATTCTTAACTGTAGTTATTCTTTTATTAAATTTTAAAAGGAATCATAATAAAATCTATGAACTCCAAGAAGCACCCGCCCACAAAAACACGAACGTCCCCTCATGTAAGTACGTTTTAATTGACCCACCCATAAACTTACGATGGCATTGACTCACCCGTCCACCCATACACGTATGTTTGTATTAGACCCACCCATACACTTACGATGGCATTGACCCACCCGTCCGCCCATACACGTATGTTTGTATTAGACCCACCCATAGATTTACGATGGCATTGACTCACCCGTCCGCCCATACACGTATGTTTGTATTGGACCCACCTATACACTTACGATACATTGACTCACCTGTCCGCTCATGCACGTATGTTTGTATTGGACCCACCTATACACTTCGATACATTGACTCACCCGTCCGCCCATACGGGTATGTTTGTATTTGACCCACCCATAAACTTACAATGGCATTGAAAATACTCGTGCGGTGATATTGATCCACCCACCCACGTATACACTAACGATAGCATTAACCCACCCAAACACGTAAGTTGTATTGCTACAACCTTTTAACCATGAATGCAGAAAATTTAAAATAATCTATCATCTCCTGTCCGCAGACACTAAAATGTGTTTGGCGGAAGAACACCTGGTCATATCTGTACTTACAGGTGTTTTATTGGTTGGCAACCGGAAATTAATGAAGGCATTCACGCACGACAACAGTTTTACAGGTTTATATCTCAACAACGTGATATGTTTTAGGGAGGTGATCACTGTTTATTACAAACAAGAGAGTTTTATAAGGTGGTATTTTATTTTTTTACATAATCTCTGGTCGGATTGATGAAAAACAATAGTAACGGAAAATAACATAAAATAGTTTATTATATTGAATAATCTCTGTATTTAGTTCAAATAAATAAATAGATTCAGATTTTATTTACAAAAAGAACAAACATTGTAACTGGTAATAGTTTATTCAGCAAGTCTAAGTAATACAATGCATACAGGGAAACAATTCAAGTCATTTACATAAAAAGAATAGTTTGCAATAGTAATTACCCTGTAAAAGAATGCTTTGAGGGCATTTTTTAACTTGCTCAAATTCGGCAACTGGCTTTAGATACGGAGGCAGATCATTGTACAGTTTCATGCAATTATACTAGACTTTTAACTGAAAAAAAAGAAAAAATGATTGGTGACTTGCAATATCTAAACAGTCATAATGTCGAAGTGAGTAAGAGTGTATTTTATATGAGTTAGTGAACAGGTGAACAGTTCTTTTTAAAAAGTGACTGATTCCTAAATATAAATCGATTGGAATGTTAACAGATCGCTCGCGCGGTAGAGAGGACACAAATAATGTATAAGGCTTTCTTTTGCAATCTAAACATTTGTAGATTACTTAGACTTTGAGCTCCCTAGATTGCCATCGCATAAGAAAAGTGGGGATATACACACCCGTAGTACGCTGATAACAGGACCTGCCTTTATATATTTTAACAATAAGAGACACGATTTATATAATAAATTTGTAACAACAAAACTGAAGTAACATAGAAAATGAACAGTTATTTTTAATTTCTTTTTTTATGAATTGATTTTTAGTTGTAAACACAAATTTGATATACAACCTTAAGACTTGATTAAACCTTACTTAATCCCTGTACAAAACGAACCTGCATGTTATAAACCCTACACCAGCGGTCTATATGCATGTTTTGTACGTTAAAAACATAAATTCAGTGTAAATTTTTATCTGGCATAAATATTTGTTTTAATAAAAAATTGAGAATATGTAGAGCGTGCAGAACTAAGGTCCATATGTAATTTATACATATAAAAGAACTACGCTATGTACAAAGCGTGTATGTAAGTCACATGGCTTTTTTGGAAATTGATGAATCAAACTACGTCACCCCTCTTGAATGAAGAACTTAGCGTTTACTACGTCGTAAACGACTTTCTGTTAATACTCAAGTGACTCGTAAAGTGAACTAAAAATGAAAAGGAAATACTCATAAAATATTGACAAGCTTTAGTTAAAAGTATTTTATATACATACATTATAACTTAATCATTTTCTAATATCTTCAAATTTAAATTTTATATAAGAAATGATATTCCAATAGTTGTGGTGATCTACAAATAATGATACTGTAAGACAACTGAAACAGTTATAATTACAGTTGTTTAAATTGTAACTTAATATCATGAATTATTTTAATGTTGCCGATTTCCTAAAATAAGAATTTAATTGCAAAGCAAAATCTGAAATATTGATAAAATATAAATGTATGAATCAATACCACATGCTTTAGACATATTAATATTTTTAAATGTTTACTATTTTTGCTCATTTATCAGAACAAGTGGTTTTAATAACATATTACAGAGTTTCATAGTTGTAGGGTATTTTGAAACTGTACTCCTTCATTCAGTCAATGTCTTTCAGATTTACCTTATCTTTTCATCGCCTCACTTACAAAGATGCCAAATTGGGTTATTTTATTTGATAATAAATTAAATAATTCATTCAAGTTATTCATATAAAACGAATAGTGTAACAAATGATTGTAATGAATGGTTAACTTGTATAATCCCTCTTGACATTGCCAAATTATTAATAATGTTGTCTGGATTAAATAAGAAAGTTAATAATAAATAACAAAAATATAATATTAAAATCCACAAATTGGAATACAAGGACCACGCATTCTGGGGTGGGGGAGGGGTAGTTTCGCTCGCTAGTTGTCGCTAGTCCATTGATTCCCTACCTTAGAAGGAAAAAACTGAGGTCACTTTCCTGAGGACGGAGCAAACGCCTCAGAGGCAGTTATAAACAGATAAAAAATAATGTACATCTTTATAAATTAGAATTAATAATTACTTAATGTATCCTTGAGGATTTGGGGAAAATAAGGGGAATACTGACAATATGCAGGCCCTTCCATATACCTGGTACAATGGAGTACTAACTCGACATATATTTAGGCCACTATTGAATGCGACCTCTGTTTTATTCTTGTCTGTGTTATACTGAAGTCATACCTTTCAAACTCACTCCCAATGTTCTGTTAACACTAAGGGACAGGTGAAGCGAATTTTTAACAACTATCCCGGGAATCGAACGCGATACTTCGAGCTCTGGATGTAAATAGTGTACCATTAGCAGGTCTTCGAGTCTCAAATATAAAATAATAGTATAAATTAATTAGGTAAACTTTTTACAATAATATAAACGTCTCCAACAATTAAAAACAAACCTTTAAAATACTATAACAAAATTAAAAAAAAAGTAATAACAAGATTTAAATAGTTTATCTTCTTACGTCAAAGTATTTTACATTTATTTAATCAAAATGTATGAAGCTTTAATCTGTAGTAAATCATATTATAATATATCTTTCAACACATTCCACTTATCTCTCTCACCAGTTGTAAGCGGCAAGATATATCTCGTATTGGCCTCAAGAGACCTGTAAACTACAAGCTCCCCCAATCTGTTCTCCACCTCATTGGTTTTATATTTTTTACCAGAGCAAATAAATGTATAAATTGACACAATTTAATGTGAGAATATTCCAATAAAAACTTAGTTTAAATAATTTTAGATACATCACCTGCCATTATAAATAATTTTAATGAAGCCTAATTACAATTACTCGTTTTAATAAATAAAGATTAGTTAGGTATTTTGTTATAATAACTTACGTGTTTTAGTCGCAATCTGTCCACTAGAAACTTGACTACGCGTTTCATCATCAGGTCACTTGTTCTTGTTAAGATGAACTTGAAACCCATTTCATATAAAGTTCACACACGCAAAAACACATTATGTCACGCACCGATACAGTTCTGTAGGCAACTGTTGTTAAGTACAAGTTCATATTAACAAGAACAAGTGACCCGATGATGAGTCTTATGACTTGAAACACGTAGTCAAGTTATCTAGAGGACAGATTGACTAAAACACGTAAGTAAATATTGATCGTCTGTCCGGGGCTAAAATGTCTAATTTTAATAATTTTGCTATAGTTAACCAAATAAATATATAAAAATTTATAAGTATAATCTCCTATAGTTAGTAATAAATAATTCTTAATATTCATCTAAAATCACTCGCCTTGCACATTGACCCATACGTCTAGGATTGGTGTATTAAAACATTTGAAAAAATATGCGAATCTAAAACTGTTGGATATCTGGCAAAATCTGGCATTTCAGATTCATGGTTTTGTTTACAATGACAATTTGTTATTTCAGGAATTTACCTAATGTGAAGGTTCAGAAAAGAAAATAACGTAAAATATTATTGAATTTGTGTTCAATTATAAAAAACAGCTATTTTTAATAGCTAATTTAATAGTAAATGTGTGATAACAATTTCCATATAACTTTTATATTTACCATCTTGACTATCATTTAAGTTATGCCTTGATCCTTAATAAGTTATATTCACGTTAAATAAGTATTAAATCAATAATAAATACATAGAAATATAATGAATACAATGAATACAATTCACTCTTTCATTCTTGTTCTCAAAACGGCGCCTTGTAAACGGCAATGCCCGCACGACAGGCCTGTATCTGTTTCACGGCAGTAGTGCCGTGCTTTTTCAACTAGGGAGAAGCGTTATATGATCAGTAAACCAATATACAATACACGAAGGATCAATGTAGTAAGAGTAACTGTATAATAACATCATAGGAGAGAAAAGGTATTCTTAAATTAACATTATTGACTATTATTTTTATTAAATAATATTGAAATAATATAATTAGACAGTAAAAAAGAAAATAAATTGTTTGTAATTGAGAACATACAGTTTATTTAATTTATATATTTTAATAAATTGTATTATTTAGACATATATTTCATTTATATATGTATTAAACGTATATCTTGTATTGTCATCCTAAATTTGTAATATTATTTATTTATTGTTATCTATTATTTATTTTCAATTACTGTAGCTAAAAAGTAATAAACGTTAAATTAAAGTTAAAAATGCTTGTTTTTCAAATTTAATTTAATTTTAATTATTTTAAATTACATTTATTGATATATTTGCATTAGATGACTGTTATAATACCTAATGAAGTGGACTTGTCGCTGGCTGCCATAGGCTCTTTATTGCATGAAAAATGTACTAATGTTACAAACTATATAAATATAACATTTAGTACTACTGCTACAATTTTATTGGCCTTGTTGCTGTTTTGTAGCATTGTAAATAAAACAAATAAATAAAGTCTTGCCGTGTATGTATGTACCACAGCACTAAAATTTTGCAATACACTACTTTTAAATTTTCGTCATTAAGTATATAAGTGTTAATTCTAAGTTATTAGTTATTTCAGTTCTATAAAACGTCTAAATTTGAATACAACACATATATTATCTTCGACTAGATTAAATTGTGACAGTAAAGTATTTAAAATTGTGCCTTTGCACCGGTCAAACTATTACCTACTCATGCTTGTTATGAGATACGTCCACGCTAATGCCTGAGTAGCCACACAAGAACATTGAGGTGAGCCGTCAGGACTGGTCCAGCCACCATCACTCACAGGCCAAGGCCTCTTCTCCACCAGTGATTTACTATGATTACACCCCTTGCCAACAAAACTGCACTCCCCCAACCCCCATTCCACCACTTCTCTCAACAATGCAATTATTAATATAACAATACAAATATATGTAAATAACAATGCAAGTTTGACGACCGGTAAGTTAATAAGTATTTAATAATTTTAGTTTACAGTATATTATAAATACAACTTTTTGTTTCAGGATGGAGTGTTTTTCAGGATACAGTGATGTAACCCAGTTACTTGGGGAGAAAGTGTTTGGGAGATTGTAGGCGATACGGCGCCCGCTCGATGGTTGTCATCGACGATTGACGTGGACACTACTAGAGAAGTCTGAAGTGTAAGTGTTGGATGGTAGTCAAGGTTCAGATGTTGTGTAGGGAAAATAACTGAGTGTCTGACTTGTCAGTTATCTGATAATCAGACCAACACTACGGGGTTCGGTTCCACGTAAAGCTGTAGATTCAATAGTTATCCTGGATATTGGGCTATTAATAAAGAGTCCTTTCTAAGCTAAGTCGAGCTCAGATATTAACAATGACTACACTCGTTCATCAACACTCAACACACTCATTCGAAATCCATATTCGCTCATATCTTGACGATCGGCGTCCTACGAATAAATAAAAAAAGAAAAATACTTTTTCAGTAATGTTATAATTTATGCAATACTTTTATAACTGATAGATAATTCTATGAAATACTCTTAAAAGTTCTGTAAATTTGAAATTTACTCAACACACTACAAAACGATGTGTGTTGAGTAGATTATGTTACCTAGTTCATCTCCCTCAAATTATCTGTCAAAATATTAAAATTCTTGCTAGATAGTGACTGTAAAGAATATTTCCAAATTTACAAATAATTATAATTATCGTTTAATTGTATTATTTTTTATAGTTTATGGGTACTGAGTTCTTTTTAAATTTAAATTCAACAAGATATTAAAATGTTTATTATGTAGACCTACTGGAACTAAAAGAACAATACATATCTATGGAATAAAATCATCCCATAGAAATGACTACGAAATTAGTTAAATTACGTTCAATTTGTTGATTAAGAGTCAATAAGTAATTAAACATTTTGATTAATTTACTTAAATAAATTATATACTAAAACATCTTTCTTAAGTAATTTCGTAATATATAATATATATACTTTTAAACTTAATCCAACTAAAAAAATTTAATCAATTGATTTAACATAAAATTCACAATGGTATTGGACAGGCATATATCAATCCCCTATCTGCTGTTGTAAGCCCATAAAATGTTTATATCTACACATTTACAATGTGTATCAGTAACAAAACATTGGCTGATGTTTATCACCAAATTGAAAACGATATATTTCTACAGTCTGTCTGTAGAGTGACATTTATTCTATGTTTTATGAGAGTGAAATATTGCGTTGGAATTTGATCTCTTGTTGAGTTACTTTGCCGTTCCATTGACATAATATTTATTTCTCAGTTTCACTGTACAAAATTAACAATATCCTCTATATTTATGTTAGTAATGCTTCTATTTTAATTTTTTTTTATCTTATTTAGCTACAATAATATATTAAAAATAAATATTTTCTTTAAATAGATTTAAAAAAGCCGGAATTATATTAAATAGAGACTTATTATCTGTGTCTTATTGTCAAATACTGTATATATTTCCTTTTTTTTATTAGTTAGTAATTTACGTCTGAGATTAACACGTAATGTTAATTTATGAATTCATAAAGCTAATTGATTTTGAATTTTGGAATTTAATTGATATGGTTTCAGGTATTTTGAAGAAAATACGACATAAATCTTACCTTTTACAACAGATGAATGATTTAAGTGGAACGTAGTGAAGGATGTCTATTTGTTGATATACGATACTATAAGAGTTATCTTAGACCTAATGCAATACTTGTTCATTACTATGAATTAAATTATAAATAATCAAATAAGCAAATGGGTTTGATTCCGAATTTCATTATTTAGTTACATAAACAAGGGAACTCCCTGCACACTTCTCGTGCCAACTCCGTCACTCTCAGAGCTCGTGACATCTTGGTCTTCGGCCTCGGCATATAACTTTTGACTTCAAATATTAGTAATTAAACTGTATTAAGTAAAATCTAATTATTTTAAAGTATTTACAGTATCTGACTCACTGCACTTGATTTGCACTCTATTTATAGTATAATAATTATAAACAACCAATTTTATTACTAAGCCTATTTCAAATGTTTTCACTTTTATTTAAAACCTGATGATAACATACACACAGACAGACATGTATTCACTCTTTTATAATTTACTTAATATTTTGCTGTGCTGCTCTCTATGTTTAACCTAACATATTATTTGGACCATTTAACTTATGTTTATGCCACCAGCTGGTCAATTAAAATTAATCTCCAGGACATTGCAACTTTGACACCGTGTAGGGAAAAAACTTATGGGAATTTAAAAAATATCTCCGTTACGACCTAGAAATCAAAATTATCTTTTGAATACAAAAAATGTCATCAAAATCGGTCGAGTAATAAGTTCTGAATTGAGTGAACTAAATGACATGATTGTTTTTATATATAGGATAAGTATTAAATAGTATTATGTGAAGTTTTTTGCTTTAATTTTATCATGCTGCTTACTTTTACTCTTTTTTTATTTTAAGTTTACAGTATACTTTATATTTCATCTTTTAACGTCGTTTAAATACTTTTCATTTTTCTAAGTTTAAAAATATATCACAAATTCGAATTTTTAAATTTTACTATTCATATGTTGTAACGTCAATAATTCTGAGCTAATTTGAAATATGGACAATGTACTCTTAATTGTAATTTTTCATACTGAAGTAATGCCTCAAAATAAGATATAAAATATTACCGCTCTAGCCTGTGATATCTAAATGAGTGTCAGTTTACGAACTGGCGAAATGTATTGTTTCGTGTTTTCAATTTGTTGATAGCCATCCTCCAATGTTTTGTCACTGACACAGTTAAACGACAGACATTGATGAAGCTCTAACAATAACACAACATCGATATTTGTTATTTAAATGTGAATTCATATTATTTAGACTAATATACTACGTTATTGTTTTTAACTATTTAATTTTTATGTCACTGAATATTTATTTTTAGCTATTGTTTGGAAAAAAATCAGAAACGTGTCTTAACTACTAAATAAATGTGACAATAAGCAATAAAATTACCTTTTTATTTAATTTTCTGAAAATAAAGTGTAATTCTGAAAATAAAATCAATTCAATTTTCAATTCAAAATTATCTTTATTTCACAAAAACTACATGTAGAATAGTACAAAAATAACCTAACCTAATAAACAATAAATTAAACTGTCTACTTTATGTAAACTAAAATACTTTCTGTGAAAAAAGTTCGGCACCCCGAAGGAAAAACCTGTGTTGGGGTTACCTGCATTGTAAAAAGAAACAAATTAATTTGCTCTGAAAAGGAAGAGTTTGCGCCGGCCAAGAAAATAAAAGTTTTCTTACAATATTCTTAATAATTTAACAAAATAATCAAAATAATAATATACTTGTGTGTACTACAGCATGAAATATTATTGACATATATTCTTACAATTATTAACAGATATACTAACAATTACATCAATCTTTACAGCATATGTTTCCACGCACGCACGCACGCACACGCACGCACGCACGCACGCACGCACGCACGCACGCACGCACGCACGCACGCACACACACACACACACACACACACACACACACACACACACACACACACACACACACACCACCTTTTGACAGTTTCAAAGATAGCTAAGTGACATGTATAAAGATAAGTGACATGTAAAGATAGCTAGCTCCTCACAATACTGTACAGTAAACAAAAATTGTTTCAATGTTTTACAAAATTGATTTAAGTTGTTGAAAGCACTTAACCGTACAGAAACTAAATTATAAATTCTAGGAGCATTCCAAGTAAATGAATGCTGACATACAGTAAGTCTCGTTTTAGGTACTTGGAATAGTAAATGCCGAAAGTTATATCTATTGTTATCTTGAAAAATAGTTGTAGAGCTTCGAATAAAGAAAATTTTTAAAACTTTGTAAATGTAAAGATTTCGAATTGGAAGAATTTTCAACTGTAGAAATAGAGGCCAGGAAGAAGTTAATCTGTGGGAATTGGTAATGATACGTATGAAGGATTTTTGAAGGATAGTGAGAGGATATAACGTTGAAGCATAAGTGCCACCCCAACATGCAAGGCCATAACTCAGTCTGGAGCTTACTAGAGCATGATAAACCTCTAACAACACTTTACGTGGACAAACATCACGCAGAAAATAGAAGCTCCTTACGCTTCTTAACATTTCCTTTTTCACTTTATTTACATGACCTCTTCATGATAAATTTGAATCTATTACAAGTCCCAAGTACTTAATTTCTTCTTCTTTCGTGATTCTAAGGCATGAACAATTTGACTTTTGCAACATAAATCATGATAAATCAGTTCGTTATACACAGACTGTCTACTACTTAGGCTGAAAATCATATATTTAGTTTTCTCACTGAGAACCATGAAATTTATGTCAAACCAGAATCTCAGTAGCCTTAAATCTTCCTGTATTTTGTCATAAATTGTATCTAGACTGTCATAGCAGTAAGTTAGGGCTGTATATCTGCAAAAGCTGTTATATTTCCATTTATTTTTCCATTACAGAGATCATTAACATATATTAAAAATAGTATTGGGCCGAGGACTGAACCCTGTAGAATACCATATTTAATTGTAACATAATCGCTTTTATCAGTTCCCAATCGAACACATTGTTTCCTGCCAGTCAGGTAGCTACGAAACCAATTATGAGCTACTCCTCTTATGCCTGCTTTCCACATTTTGTTTAAAAGTATGGTGGGATCCACAGTGTCGAAAGCTTTGGTTATGTCAATATATAAGGCTGCATAATGCTTACCTTTATTTAATCCATCATATATATTGTTCAAAAACCTAAGCAAGGCATATTCTGTATTCATTTTTTCTCTAAATCCAAATTGGTTATCACTCAAAAACTTAATGTTTTCTAAGTATATCATCAATCTCTTTTTGACTAGTTTCTCAAACACCTTAGCAAAACTTGACAATAGTGAAATAGGTCTGTAACAATCAATATTTTTCCTATCCCCCTTTTTATAAATGGGTATAACAACAGCTTTTTTTAAACAAGCTGGAAATTCACCATCAACAAAGCTTCTATTAAAAAGTTCTGTTAAAACTGGTGCTATTAGAAAAGAGATTTTCTTCAACAAAAATGTATTCACACCGTCGTCTCCAGGTGCCTTATTATTTTTAAGTTTAATAATGATAGATTGAATCTCTTGTTCGTCAGTGGGAACCATGAACATGGAATTTTGTTCTTCAAACGTCTGGAAATATTCATCGTACATATTTGAAACATTTTGAGTGTTGGATTTAATTGAATTTCTTAATTTTTCAGCAATAAAAATGAAATATTTGTTGAATTCACTTGTAATATCTTTGGAGTTTGTTGTTATAACAAAGTGAGATGTTATATTCGAACCAGCAACAATCTCACTTATCTCTTTTTTCCTATCACTATTTTCACCAATTAAATCGTTTACAATTCTCCATTTAGCACGAGGGTTCGTTCCCTGCACAGTTTTCAAATTTGTTTAGATAATATTGTTCTTTTTCATTCTTATTATACTGCGCAGCTTGTTTCTGTAACTTTTATAATACTCTTTCAGTCTGAAATCATACGGTCTAGCTTTCATTAGCACATATAGTTTTTTCCTCACTGCAATCTTTCTACATAAATCGTCAGATATCCAAGGGGTTAACTTGACTGGCAGATTATAATTACTCGTTACTTTATTTTCAATACACTTATCAATGGTTAAAGCAAGAGTATCTAAAAAAGATATCTAAATACATTAGCATTATTTACGAATTTAATTCTACGTGATTATTGTAGTAATTATATTCAACTTCCTTAACAGCATTATAAACAAAGTAATAAATGGCCCCAAAGAATTGGTACAAACGTTCCCCCATATTACACAATAAAAATCAAAACTTTTAAAATTACCAGTTTGATTCCCAAATATGTTTATTTGCCATATCTAAAAAAGACTAGTCAAGTTAGAGACATGTGATTTTTACTCAAATATTTTGAATTGTAATTCACATCTTTCCTGAACATTTAATCAATATCGTTAGAGCAGTTTTTGAGAAAATTCCATTTTTGTAGGTTTTTTGCAAAAAACATTTTTAAAAAACTCAAATTTCAAAAAAGTGAAAAATTATCTGTAGATATTGGCTAAATACGCCTTCATACCAAATTACATAAAAATTGATCCATCCATTTGGTCTCTAGTGAATTTCACATACACACAGACAGACACACATACGGATCGACATCCAAAAAATATTTTAAAACCCCACTTTTTTGGGTTCAAATACACCAATTAAACATCCAACAATATAATCCATTATATTAAAATGGATTTTTATACCAACTTGTAATTGTTTTAGATCACAACTTTTTTTGACGTTCACAAAAGAGTGGGAGAAAGTAAAAAACGTGTCAAATTTAAATTATGACTTGGTTTGTCATTTTTTCCTTTGCACTTTTTGTTTATTTATTCAAAACCTTTTAACAAAGTAGAACTGTGCGTGTGTGGGTGGGTGGGAGGGCCAGTGGCAGTGTACGTGTGTGGGTGGGTAAGAGGACCAGTGGCAGTGTACTTGAGTGGGTGGGTTGGAGGGAAATAGCACATTATGTGTGCGTGGGTGAGAGGGACAGTAGGAGAGTGCGTGTGTGGGTGAGTGGGAGGGCTTGTAGTATTGTACGTGTGTGGGTGGGTGGGAGAGCTAGTAGTATTGTGAGTGTGGGTGTTTGGGAGGATTAGTAGCATTGTACGTGTGTGGGTGGTGGGAGGGCTAGTAGCATTGTGCGTGTGTGGGTGGGAAAGAGGACCAGTGGCAGTGTAGTTGAGTGGGAGGGTTGGAGGGAAAATAGCACATTATGTATGTGCGTGGGTGAGAGGGACAGTAGGAGAGTGCGTGTGCGGGTCAGTACGAGAGCCCGTCGCACCGTACTTGTGTGGGTGGGAGGACCATTAAAATTCTACATGTGTGGGTGGGTAAGTGGGAGGGATAGTAGTAATGTACGGGTTTGGGTAGGTGGGAGGACCAGAATCTTGCCCTATTTATATCAAACTAGATCAAATATACGTAATTCTAAGTTTCCTCTCATGTACTACTTACGTAAATCTCTGTTACAGTTGATTTGAACGACAGCTGACATAGTATATGAATCGTATATTCCACCATATCTACCAGTTTATTTGCATTTTAGAATATTAATGCTCACTTACTTTAATTTCATGTTCAAAGGTAGAACAAGTGCAAAGCGAAGTATTGTTAAGGAACACAACAGTAAAATAAACTTCTATTTCAATACCACAATTTTTAATGACAACTGAATGCTCATACACCTTATTTTAATTCCTATTTATCTTTCTTGCTTAAAGATGTTATGTTTTTAGAACAAGTGATTTTTAGCTTAGTGTATGTCATAACGTCCAAGTTAAATTTTCTACTTTTCTACTAGTTTGTTCAGTTCTCTGAAGAACTAGCCTCTGGTGTCAAGTGTTTAAAAAACACTTTATTTTCTTTTTTTGTGATACAAATAACAGGCTGTTCATTTTTAGAAATAGTTGTGGTTATATGCAATGTATAAATTAATTAATTAAATACTATTCAGACAATTTGTAATGGCACGTAAGTACTTAATATTTTAGAAATGTTTTTAAATATATTTTACTTTACATTATAGTTTCTTGGTTGAATTTTAAAATGAATTAAGATATCTTCAGCCAATTTTTGTTTTATCATGTAATAAACACATGTATATATGATGTAAAAATATAGGTGTAAAAATATTTAATAACTATTTTCTTGTACGTGCACGTCAAAGGCCAGTTTACGAGACACCGGAAGGATTAGTAATGTAGGTAGAGAATACTGCAGACCTATGAGTAATAGTGTCGATACTAGTTCTGACGGGACAGTTCCGTCTCACTGAGTCTTGTGTAGCAAACATGACATAAGGAACTACCAGCATTGTGCCGACAGTAAACATTAATACCACATTGTAGGCAGTGAATACTGCAGGCCTGTGAGAGATAGTGTCGATACTAGTTCTGACAGGACATTTCCGTTTCACTGAGTCTTGTGTAGCAAACATGACATAAGAAGGAAACTACCAGCATTGTACCGACAGTAAACATTAACACCACATTGTACGTAGTGAATACTGCAGGCTTGTGAGAGATAGTGTCGGTACTAGTTCTGACAGGACAGTTCCGTCTCACTGAGTCTTGTGTAGCAAACATGACATAAGGAACTACCAGCATTGTACCGACAGTAAACATTAACACCACATTGTAGGTAGTGAATACTGCAGACCTGTGAGAGATAGTGTCGGTACTAGTTCTGACAGGACAGTTCCGTTTCACTGAGTCTTGTGTAGCAAACATGACATAAGAAGGAAACTACCAGCATTGTACCGACAGTAAACATTAACACCACATTGTAGGAAGTGAATACTACAGACCTGTGAGAGATAGTGGCGGTACTAGTTCTGACAGGACAGTTCCGTTTCACTGAGTCTTGTGTAGCAAACATGACATAAGAAGGAAACTACCAGCATTGTACCGACAGTAAACATTAACACCACATTGTAGGTAGTAAATACTGCAGGCCTGTGAGAGATAGTGGCGGTACTAGTTCTGACGGGACATTTACATCTCACTGAGTCTTGTGTAGCAAACATGACATTAGAAGGGAACTACCAGCATTGTACCGACAGTAAACATTAACACCACATTGTAGGTAGTGAATACTGCAGACCTGTGAGAGATAGTGTCGATACTAGTTCTGACAGGACAGTTCCATCTCACTGAGTCTTGTGTAGCAAACATGACATAAGAAGGGAACTACCAGCATTGTACCGACAGTAAACATTAACACCACATTGTAGGTAGTGAATACTGCAGACCTGTGAGAGATAGTGTCGGTACTAGTTCTGACAGGACAGTTCCGTCTCACTGAGTCTTGTGTAGCAAACATGACATAAGAAGGGAACTACCAGCATTGTACCGACAGTAAACATTAACACCACATTGTAGGTAGTGAATACTACAGACCTGTGAGAGATAGTGTCCGTACTAGTTCTGACAGGACAGTTCCGTCTCACTGAGTCTTGTTTAGCAACCTTGACATAAGGAACTACCAGCATTGTACCGACAGTAAACATTAACACCACATTGTAGGTAGTAAATACTGCAGGCCTGTGAGAGATAGTGTCGGTACTAGTTCTGACAGGACATTTCCGTCTCACTGAGTCTTGTGTAGCAAACTTGACATAAGGAACTACCAGCATAGTACCGACAGTAAACATTAACACCACATTGTAGGTAGTAAATACTGCAGACCTGTGAGAGATAGTGTCGGTACTAGTTCTGACAGGACAGTTCCGTCTCACTGAGTCTTGTGTAGCAAACATGACGTAAGGAGGGAACTACCAGCATTGTGCCGACAGTAAACATTAACACCACATTGTACGTAGTGAATATTGCAGACCTGTGAGAGATAGTGTCGGTACTAGTTCTGACGGGACATTTCCGTCTCACTGAGTCTTGTGTAGCAAACATGACGTAAGGAGGGATCTACCAGCATTGTGCCGACAGTAAACATTAACACCACATTGTAGGTAGTGAATACTGCAGGCCTATGAGAGATAGTGTCGGTACTAGTTCTGACGGGACATTTCCATCTCACAGAGTCTTGTGTAGCAAACATGACATAAGAAGGGAATTACCAGCATTGTGCCGACAGTAAACATTAACACCACATTGTAGGTAGTTAATATTGCAGACCTGTGAAAGATAGTGTCGGTACTAGTTCTGACGGGACATTTACATCTCACTGAGTCTTGTGTAGCAAACATGACATAAGAAGGGAACTACCAGCATTGTGCCGACAGTAAACATTAACACCACATTGTACGTAGAGAATACTGCAGACATGTGAGAGATAGTGTTGGTACTAGTTCTGACGGTACATTTCCGTCTCACTGAGTCTTGTGTAGCAAACATGACATAAGAAGGGAACTACCAGCATTGTGCCGACAGTAAACATTAACACCACATTGTAGGAAGTGAATACTGCAGGCCTGTGAGAGATAGTGTCGGTACTAGTTCTGACGGTACATTTACGTCTCACTGAGTCTTGTGTAGCAAACATGACATAAGAAGGGAACTACCAGCATTGTGCCGACAGTAAACAGTAACACCACATTGTAGGAAGTGAATACTACAGACCTGTGAGAGATAGTGTCGGTACTAGTTCTGACGGGACATTTACATCTCACTGAGTCTTGTGTAGCAAACATGACATAAGAAGGGAACTACCAGCATTGTGCCGACAGTAAACATTAACACCACATTGTACGTAGTAAATACTGCAGGCTTGTGAGAGATAGTGTCGGTACTAGTTCTGACAGGACATTTCCGTCTCACTGAGTCTTGTGTAGCAAACATGACATAAGAAGGGAACTACCAGCATTGTGCCGACAGTAAACATTAACACCACATTGTACGTAGTAAATACTGCAGGCTTGTGAGAGATAGTGTCGGTACTAGTTCTGACGGGACATTTCCATCTCACTGAGTCTTGTGTTGCTCCCTTCTTATGTCATGTTTGCTAACATGACATAAGAAGGGAACTACCAGCATTGTGCCGACAGTATACATTAACACCACATTGTACGTAGTGAATACTGCAGGCATGTGAGAGATAGTGTCGTTACTAGTTCTGACGGGACATTTCCATCTCACTGAGTCTTGTGTAGCAAACATGACATAAGAAGGGAACTACCAGCATTGTACCGACAGTAAACATTAACACCACATTGTACGTAGTGAATATTGCAGACCTGTGAGAGATAGTGTTGGTACTAGTTCTGACAGGACATTTCCGTCTCACTGAGTCTTGTGTAGCAAACTTGACATAAGGAACTACCAGCATTGTACCGACAGTAAACATTAACACCACATTGTACGTAGTGAATATTGCAGACCTGTGAGAGATAGTGTCGGTACTAGTTCTGACGGGACATTTCCGTTTCATTGAGTCTTGTGTAGCAAACATGACGTAAGAAGGGAACTACCAGCATTGTGCCGACAGTATACATTAGCACCACATTGTACGTAGTGAATATTGCAGAAATGTGAGTGATAATGTCCGTACTAGTTCTGACGGGACATTTCCATCTCACTGAGTCTTGTGTAGCAAACACAACATAAGAAGGGAACTACCAGCATTGTACCGACAGTAAACATTAACACCACATTGTACGTAGTGAATACTGCAGGCTTGTGAGAGATAGTGTGGGTACTAGTTCTGATGGGACATTTCCGTCCCACTGAGTCTTGTGTAGCAAACATGACGTAAGGAGGGATCTACCAGCATTGTGCCGACAGTAAACATTAACACCACATTGTAGGAAGTGAATACTGCAGACCTGTGAGAGATAGTGTCGATACTAGTTCTGACAGGACATTTCCATCTCTCTGTGTCTTGTGTAGCAAACATGACATAAGGAACTACCAGCATTGTGCCGACAGTAAACATTAACACCACATTGTAGGCAGTGAATATTGCAGACCTGTGAGAGATAGTGTCGGTACTAGTTCTGACAGGACTTTTCCATCGCACTGAGACTTGTGTAGCAAACACGACATAAGAAGGGAACTACCAGCATTGTGCCGACAGTAAACATTAACACCACATTGTAGGTAGTGAATATTGCAGACATGTGAGTGATAGTGTCCGTACTAGTTCTGACGGGACATTTCCATCGCATTGCGTCTTGTGTAGCAAACACAACATAAGAAGGGAACTACCAGCATTGTGCCGACAGTAAACATTAACACCACATTGTACTTAGTGAATATTGCAGACCTGTGAGAGATAGTGTCGGTACTAGTTCTGACAGGACATTTCCGTCTCACTGAGTCTTGTGTAGCAAACTTGACATAAGGAACTACCAGCATTGTACCGACAGTAAACATTAACACCACATTGTAGGTAGTGAATACTGCAGACCTGTGAGAGATAGTGTCGGTCCTAGTTCTGACAGGACATTTCCGTCTCACTGAGTCTTGTGTAGCAAACTTGACATAAGGAACTACCAGAATTGTACCGACAGTAAACATTAACACCACATTGTAGGTAGTGAATACTTGCAGGCCTGTGAGAGATAGTGTCGGTACTAGTTCTGACGGGACATTTCCGTCTCACTGAGTCTTGTGTAGCAAACTTGACATAAGGAACTACCAGCATTGTACCGACAGTAAACATTAACACCACATTGTAGGTAGTGAATACTGCAGACCTGTGAGAGATAGTGTCGGTACTAGTTCTGACAGGACATTTCCGTCTCACTGAGTCTTGTGTAGCAAACTTGACGTAAGGAACTACCAGCATTGTACCGACAGTTAATATTAACACCACATTGTAAGTAGTGAATACTGCCGGCCTGTGAGTGATAGTGTCGGTACCAGAACTGATAAGATACAAACAACCCACTGACTGTTGCATAGTAAACACGAATTGTCAACTCTGCACCGACAGTAAACAAGGAATTAATATTAAAAATAGTACCACATTTATATTTTATAGTGTTTATATACTTTCAATATTGCTTTTTTTACAAAAACATTTGTGTTAAATATGTATGTATCTTCCAATAAATGTTGCGTTTTTCCTTTTTTTTCAGGTTAACGTTAAACAAATTGCTTCTAAAACCTTTAAATTATACTTTTTTTTTTTAAGGAGAGGCCAACCTTCTTCTTTACCTTACTCTGCCCATTCCACATGGACTATTGATCTGGGCGAGGAACTTAATCAGACAGGGTAAGGGGGCGAACCAGTACAGTAGAATGTAAATATTACTGATAAATCTTCCAGTCTAGGTCGGATTCGAACCAGCGCTGTCTCTAACCCAAGCTCAAAGTCCTGACGCCTTAGACCACTCGGCCACTGGCTCGCCCATTCAGAACTAGAGTGAAACATTCGATACGTTTTATAAAGTATATCATAAAAAAAAATTAATTTTCAAATATGGACGTAAATTAAACAAATTAACTAGTTATTATAAAACCTACTAGTCTTTTAAAAGTCAACTAAATACAACAATGGTATTGAACGGTACATTTAGTTTAAGGTTTTGGAAGTTTCTTTGTTTATTACGAAACTGCTAAAACGAAAAAGTCGGCAGATATATGGACAAAATTTTAGATTAAATTAAATGATTTGTTACAAATTATAAATTTATAGCATAGTTTTACTCGTTAGTTTAGTTGAAGATAATTTCCTAAATATGATACATATTAGCTTTTAAACATGAAAAAAATCAAAACTTCAAACTTTGGGTAATTTAATTTTTACAAAATGATTTTCCTATCATTGGTGGAGCACACAGTCATCCGAAGGAATTCACGTACGGAGTTCCGGTATTTTGATGATTTTTTTTATTTATTCTGGTTAGCAATTGCCACCACCACCACAACCACCAACTACACTAAAATTACAGTTTTATTATTGCCACAGCCTGTAACCTTAGCATAAGCCTATGTAACCCTTTACACGTAGAGTGTAGATATTCGTCGTCAGAGATTAGGTGTGGCAGTTAATTTGGCTTTTATCGTTTCTTTCCATTTTAGAAATTTATTATTTTTACATGGTGGTGATGATGACCAAGAACGAATGCTTGTCAGCTAGTTCCATATAGTAAAACATACTGACGCTATAGTAAAAAAACATGGCGTTACAGTAAAAAACCTGACGCTGGGGTTTTGTTTTAGCGTCAACTTAAAACAAACCCTGATACACAAATTGTTTTAAGTTTCGTCAACTTAAAACAAACCCTGATACACAGATTGTTTTGAGTTGCTTCTCATAATGCATTCGTCTAACTGTAGCTACGTCAAATTAATTGTCTATATTCCCAATATTCGATTTAAATAGCTCACTATATGTGAATACGATATTTCATAACGAGGCCACAGTATGAAGTATGTAAATAATTGAAGCTAAGTATGTATGTACATCGGACATATATTATTAACGCAGTTTTATTCATTTCTTTTTCATTTAATGCATATGGAACGAACATATTTAATGAAGTCTACATTTCCCTTAATTACTTTAAAAAAAAGTCATAGACAGACCGTGTGGCTGGCAGCCGTTTGTATTGAGTCATTACAGGTACGACATGAAGGTAATAAATAACACGCTGTACATGCAATATCATGAAGTGAATAAAATAGGCTATGATCTTGAGACTGATTATTCTTTGTGGGTATGCTGACCTTTGAATACATACTAAAAACCTTATAAAAATATCCAGATAAACACTCATTATTGTTGTCAAAAACAGGGCTTGGATTTGAATGTTTCATGATTCTTCGAAGTCTACTGTTTTCTTCGGCTGTTTATCGTCCATAATTATCAGAGTTCATAATTTTTGTTCTTTGTTTTTTTTCATTTCTTTCTCTTGAAATTTGATGCTGTTAATAATGTTTATGATAGTTTTCAATTATTTTATCAATTGTATACTGATTATAAAATCTCCCTAACTTTGTGATCTATATGATTTTTATATTTTTAATATTTACTAAATCATTAATTTGGATGCTGTTACCTTTGAAACCTTCTTTAAATATTATTGTTTACATACTTCTTTTTTTATCTATTTAATTTTCTTTACTATACTATGTACAGTATAATCATTTTTGTATACTATTGAAATGTAGTAAACACTCATATTTTATCGAAATTTTCATATTATATACCAAGTATTCTCTAAATGTATACCATAACATTCCAAATTTCCAAAATATCTTGTTTGTTAGATTCAATATTTTCACTGAAAAGTATGATATGTGTTAGTAGAGTAGGTGAAAACGTCACTAAATACGATAAAATATTAAGTCAAATCTAGTTTATTTAATACTCAATTGATAACATATTTTAGGTGATTGCTGAAATACTGTATTTATTGAAGAGATCATTAGTACCAACTATAAAATGTCATATTTACTCTTAATAATAACCTGAGACTAACAGATATAATAATATTTAAATTTATATTTACAGTAAACCTTATCAACATCACCAATCTGTCCAGATGAGATTTCTGCACTTCTTAGGGATAAGGCAAGGCTAATCAATGAGGTCTCCATCGGTGCTTTGCCAACCCAACTAAATAAATATTCAGGACCAGCAGAGACGTTTAGTTCTAGACATGAGTTTCCTCCACACACCCTCCTGAATGACTGATTGACTGTCCTGAGTGAAGTCGAGCCCGGGTTCCTCTAGATCTCGTTCAACAGAGATCTTCTCCAGACGTTTCTATTCTAGAAACGAGACATATAAGAGTCCACTAACAATGATTCTGCGTGGAGATAATACGGTCTATCGTCATATTGACTTCTTCTTCGATAGTAAAGAGGATCCTTCTGACTCACCTTCGTATTCAGAAGGGTGTCCTTTTATTCTCCTTACCAGACAACTGAAACCTTTTCTAATCAGTATAGTTAAATTCTTTTGGTATGATTATTGCTTGCTGATGTTTTTTTTAATATTTGTTTATATATTTTATATAGGATAATTTATATTTATAACCTGATTATGTTTATATTGTAATTGAGAGGAATATAATGTATGATAACTTTGTTATTTGACTGCCCAATTGATTGTATGTTTACATTGAATTTGTAGTCATTTATTAATTTATGTATATTTCTAGTTAACTCAGTAGTTATTATTAGCATTACACTCATATATTCTTGAAGTAATTGTTCCATTTATAATCTGTGCATGTTCTTCACGTAGAAACATGAACTGACGATCAACTTTTACAATGCCGGACGTAACTATTACTAGGTAAGTACTGTCTTATGGAAATTACCATATACTCTTTTCCTTATAAAATTAATCTATATTTGTCTATTACTGAAATTGCTACGTCGTTATAATGTAATAATATAATACAATTATTTGAAATTTCAACATGAGAGATCAGTTTTTCAGGTAGTAGGAAATGACATCACATGAAGTGTGGTTACCATAAGCGATGCCATTCGATGAACGATAAAAGTCGAATGGCCACCACTGGTGGAACAGTTTCATCCATTTCCGGTGGCCGAACTGACCTGTATAAGCAATCTAAACATGGGTGACATGAGTTTACGGTCATCAACTTCATATTTCTGTCTCTAAGGGGACGACATAATAATTTAAAGTGTAGTATATCTTCTTCCAACTCGAAAAACGTTATAAATAATTTTATTAAATATTGTAAGTGAGCGTATGGTTTCGCCTTGAATTATCATTAAAATATTTAGTCTATAATAATCTATCTATAATATATAATTGATTTATTATTAAATATTTCATGTGGTTAGTTTTTATTTGTCAATACAGTACTGTAATAATTCTTCCCCATCTTAGTTTCAACTATCTGAAAAGAGACACACCCTTGAGCTTATAACTATTTAATCTCCATGTGTAATTAATTTAGACAAGTATACATATTTCTATTAACAAATATAAATAACATTCTGAAGCTTATTTTTAGGAAGTTCAACCAATATGTACCTTGTATTGATCTAAAGTAATATGAAATATATTTCTCGTAAAGGTAATTTAATAATTTCTGTGATTTGTTGGAGATTTCAACGATTGGGTCGTTAAAAAATTACACTACTCTCTGGGCATCAATAGATTGTAATATGGAGTTTTAGAGGTCTGTGGACTGTTGAAAATTGTATGTAACATTTGTCTTTGTTAAACAACTAACAAACTCCGTTAGTGTTTGTTGAATAATGAAATTTAGATTGAGAAGATAAGTTCACATCACTATGATTTCACCTTCAACATCGTGTTCATATATTGATTCAATCTGGAAAGCCATTCACATTAATTGTGTAAAGTCCGTGAGTTAAGTGGTTGAAGCATAATTCTCTCTTGGATAACTATACTTTTTATATAGGCTATTTAAGAGTTATATGACCTATTTATTCATAGGGGTTGCGTGCTTTATTGTAAGGACTTTTCAGATATTGTGAATATAGATTTCATTGGGATGTAGATTATAATATGTAAAACCTTAGGATAATAGATGTTTGACACACGTCGGAACCTAGAGTAAGATTTAAACTTAATAATATTTTAAAGAAAAAAACAAATAATTTACTAATAACAAACTTCAGTAAGATACAATAATGTAGGCTACATACAAAGTCTAGGAAGTATCTGTGGAATAAATGTGTATAGATAATAGGTGCGAACCTATCTAGGCATTAAAATTATTGTATTAAATTGTAAATGACTTTTGGAGAAAACAAGCTACGGCAAATTGGAGCCAAAAATCCTTATCAAACGTTTTAAACATAACTCTATTACATTAAGTTTGTGATGTACAAATAAAACTTCCAAGCAACCCGAGCTGAGTGATTTTACAAATCTTCCAATTTACTTGTTTAAAAGCTGATTACCTTACATTATTGGATAACTGTTAATCTATTAATATAAAATTCGAATACCAATGACTAACTGGTCACAGTCTTTACAAAACTATAAGGCTTTGGACAATGAAACTTGACAACAAGATTTTTTTAGGCTCTTAATGCATATAAGAAAAGACTTCAAAATATTTTTTCTCAAAGAGCTAAAATGTACATAATAAATAGTCGATACCGGCCTATTTATTATGTTTTCCACATTATTGTTTTTTTTTATTTGTCTCTGTAATTTATATTATTTTTCAGTATTCAAACGCAAATTATAATTATTCTATAATTAGCTGATTAATTATGTTCCACGATTACATTTGATATAGTTACAGCATCACAATTGGATATTTTACCCCCCCCCCCCCCCCCCCCAAGGTTTTACATCACTTTCATTCTACAATATAGATTTCCTTTTAATCCTCGTAAATAAGTGGAAATGTTATGAAATTTATTCCATTTATTAGAGGATTGGGACTGCTCAGTTTACGAACCATAGGGCTTAGGATGGTGTAACATAATACAAGTGGTTATTTATAACATTTTACAATAAGACAAATAAAAATATTAAATGTATCTTATATAGAAGGCTTAAGCGGCCGGTATAGTAACGAAAAATTAAAGCTTCCAGTAACGACCGCGGCAAGGAGTTATTTACATCACCAAACGTTTCATCCATGCTGTGATGTGGCATCCTCAATGGTATCGCTGCTACTGAATTACTGAATATAAACTCCAAGTTTCTTGGCGTGACCTTAGGCCGAGGTCTTAAAATGGGGCTACTACAGGCAGTTCCTTGGTGAGGCCGTAGGCCAAACTTTTCCACAAGGCCACAGGCGCAGGTAGAGATCCGCAACTCTATAAGGCCGTGAGTTGATTTCTCCCACCGTTGCGAGGCAAAGGAACTAGTGAAGCTAGTTTCTATATAGTGTACTCAAACAAAGTAACAAAGTATTCATTTCGTAAACGTTTTCCTTGCCTTTTCATCAATAACATTAATACAGCAAGTATGTTGGGCTAAACTAACAGAACACCTTTTTACGCCATCTGTTTGTACATGACAGTCGGGGAAAGTACATGGCGATGACAGGACTGTTATGTTTATATTTGTCTCCCGTTTTGAATCTGAGGCTGACATATTATTCATTGAATACTGGACATTTCCAAATTGCAGACATAACAATTTGGCATTCTTTCAGACGTATTTTTTACAACTTAAAAAATTCTATTTTACAACTAAATATCTGGGCTAAATGCAAGACGTTTATTCTCAAATATGTTGCAGATACTTTTACAAAAATTAATTTTTTAAATGATTAGATAGGTAAAATATAACAGCTCTATTTCCTTTTTTATAAACTTACTAGCGGACACTCCTGCACGCTTCGCGTGCCAACCACGACTGTCGCTGCGCTCGATACATGTGACTATTGACTATAAATAGTGTAGTAGATTATCTTTATAAGATAAAATCACAATATTAAAGCTATTTACAGTTTTTCACTCTTACTGCTTGCGTTGTTACCTACTTTAGTATAAATATACCCAATGGTATTACTTAGCCTTTTTCAAACGTGTTCATTTTATTTGTTTTTGTTTAGCAGCTCAAGATTAAAATCTTAATGCATCAGTATGATAATGTCAAATATACAATATGAAGATGTTTATTTATTAAGAAAACAGCTGTTATTAATTGACTAAAATCAACTCAATGTTATTCTTATGGAAAAAAAGAAATTTTAAGGGGCTGTTTCTACCCCTTAGGAATGGAATTTCGAAAAATACTTTCTTAGTGGGTCTTTTCCATACTAAAGCTGACATCTATTCAAATTTCGTGTAAATCCGATCCGTGGTGTCTGAGATTTCATGATGAGTCAGTTAGTCAGTGAAGTCAGTGGTATTTGGCTTTTATATATATAGATAACACTTTGCAGTTTAATTTTTTGTTTTACCGTCCTTATTTATCAAAGTTTCAATACTCTTGGAGTATGCCACCACCAAATAATGTGCACTTTATTTAGGGCACATCACATTTACAGCACAACAAAGTAGACATGAAAGTCTTAGAACAAAGAAAGTTCACAAGCAATGCTATACACCCCGTAATGTACATGTTAAAAATGTTTTGCTCCTGTGGAAGAAAACCATTCCATTAAATGACACGGTGTGTTTATGAGTGGTTGAATGTGTCAATATCACTGTGTACGTGTATGGGTGGGTAGGTGCAAAACCTAGACTCAGCTCTGGGACGGGATATCAATTTTAAAAACTAAGAAACAAACGCATTGCCCATAGCCAGGTCATACTCTACTAGTATGCATTCGATTTATTATTTGCACTCAAGTTATCAATCTACCCAAATACTTAAATAAACCCAACGACAGGTGGGTTGGGAAAGGGGTTGTCTTCATGGTGAGGGTAAAAATGGTTGAACCTGCGCCGTTTCGGTAGTGTGTTGATTGTGTAAAAAATCAAAGTTCGCGTCAATGTTCGGATTTCCAACAGTCTCGCGTATTAAATACGTCTTAGAACAATATCTAACATTGTTTTGTTTAATTTTCTGGGCGAAACATTTTTCAATAATGAATTTACAGATAATGAAAGTAAAACCACTTTATTTGAAATAACTAAGTGGTTTTACGTCCTATATAGGCCACAAATTTAGGTACAGCACGGCTAAAGTTGGACGATACGTTCGAACACACTGTGTATGGTGGGTAAGGTGACCGGTGCATTCTTACATTAAGGTAAGGCACTTGGTATTGACCCACCACCCACCCATACACGCACAGTGGTATTGACCCACCCACCCACCGATACACGCATAGAGGTACTGACCCACCCACCCACCCATACACGCATAGAGGTATTTACCCACCACCCACCCATACACGCACAGTGGTATTGACCCCCCCCCACACATACACGCACAGTGGTATTGACCCACCCACCCACCGATACACGCATAGAGGTATTTACCCACCACCCACCCATACACGCACAGTGGTATTGACCCACCCACCCACCCATACACGCATAGAGGTATTGACCCACCACCCACCCATACACGCACAGTGGTATTGACCCACCACCCACCCATACACGCACAGTGGTATTGACCCACCCACCCACCCATACACGCATAGAGGTATTGACCCACCCACCCACCCATACACGCATAGAGGTATTGATCCACCCACCCACCCATACACGCACAGAGGTATTGACCCACCACCCACCCATACACGCACCGTGGTATTCACCCACCCATACACGCACAGTGGTATTGACCCACCCACCCACCCATACACGCATAAAGGTATTGACCCACCCACCCACCCATACACGCATAGAGGTATTTACCCACCACCCACCCATACACGCACAGTGGTATTGACCCACCACCCACCCATACACGCACAGTGGTATTGACCCACCACCCTCCCATACACGCACAGTGGTATTGACCCACCCACCCACCCATACACGCATAGAGGTATTTACCCACCACCCACCCATACATGCACAGTGGTATTGACCCACCCACCCACCCATACACGCATAGAGTATTGACCCACCACCCACCCATACACGCACAGTGGTATTGACCCACCACCCACCCATACACGCACAGTGGTATTGACCCACCCACCCACCCATACACGCATAGAGGTATTGACCCACCCACCCACCCATACACGCATAGAGGTATTGACCCACCCACCCACCCATACAGGCACAGTGGTATTTACCCACCACCCACCCATACACGCATACAGGTATTTACCCACCACCCACCCATACACGCACAGTGGTATTGACCCACCCATACACGCATAGAGGTATTGACCCACCCACCCACCCATACACGCATAGAGGTATTTACCCACCCACCCACCCATACACGCATAGAGGTATTGACCCACCACTCACCCATACACGCACAGTGGTATTGACCCACCACCCACCCATACACGCACAGTGGTATTGACCCACCCACCCACCCATACACGCATAGAGGTATTGACCCACCCACCCACCCATACACGCATAGAGGTATTTACCCACCACCCACCCATACACGCACAGTGGTATTGACCCTCCCACCCACCCATACGAACACAGTGCGTAGCGTGATAAAGCAAGGAGATTTAATGTATTTATATATTTAAACACAATATTTTCTATGTACAGCTAAATCAACATAATTATCTAACAAACAAACAACAATACACAGTCCGTGCGACACAGCAATCCTTTTTTATTGAGTCATTACAGCTCTGACATGAAGGTAATAAATCATAGGCTGTACATGCTATATCATGATACATATAGATAGAAAAAGACGTTAAAATACTTTGACCATCAAACGTCTCCATGTTGAGTACTGGACAGTTCGAAACACAAACACACACTCACGTCCTATTCCAGCTAATACTTAAGCATAAAACAAGAAATTCGAATAAACTGAAAATTACACAATTTGAATACTCAACACCACAAAAAAATTATGAATTTATTGCTTTCACTTATTTAATAAATTATCTTTAAATTAAGAATCTAGAAGTGAAAGAATATAACAAAATATATGCAATTATTTATTAGAGGAGTGTTTATACAAAATTGAAAACTTCCTGTATAGGACATTTAAACTGTAATTTATATATACATTTAATTAATTATTCATTTCTATGACGCCAATCGTAGAGATATGGGCGAATATGAGGCTGAATGAGTGTGATGAGTGTAGAAGAACGAGTTTATGCACTGTTACTATCTGAGTTTGACTTAGCTCAAAAACGACTATTTATTAATAGACCAATAGCTAGGGCAACGATGGGACCTGCAGCTTTACGTGGAATCCGAACCACGTAGTGTTGGTCTGATTTTCAGCTAACTGATAGGTCTGACACTCAGTACTCTTCCCTAAACAACATCTGAACCTTGACTACAATTCAACACGTACACTCCAGACTTCTCTAGTAGTACCTACGTTGATGACAACCACTAAGCGGACGCTTGTCGGTATTGAGAGGTCCGAGGATGGAACTTATCGCCTACAATCTCTCAAACACTTTGTCCCCAAGTAGCTGGGTTACAGCACTGCGCCACCAATGCCGACATATTCAACTTTTATCATATTTACTATATTATACTATATATTTTAATACCTCATTTGAGGTTTTATACAACGAAGATTATTATTATTACTGATTTAAATTTCAATAATAGAAATACAAAGTTTTCCACATTATTGTTTTTTTATACGTCACTGTAATTTATATTATTTTAGTATTCAAACGCAACTTATAATTATTCTATAATTAGCTGATTAATTATGTTCCACGCTTACATTTTATATAGTTACAACATCACAATTGGTTGTTTTACATCCCCATAAGAAGATACTAAAACCTCCAGCTCCAAAGTTTTTACATCACTTTCATTCTACAATATAGATTTCCTTTTAATCCTCGTAAATAAGTGGAAATGTTATGAAATTTATTCCATAGTATAACCCCCTCCGCCCACCTCCCACCCTCACGTACACTTACGGTAGTCTTGGAGACTTATAGATTTTCAAGCATAATCAAACATTCTTATTCGCCTGTAACAACTCCACTTTATCTCATTTAAATAACAAATATAAAATTCAAGTGATTTATATTCAAACCAGACTTACTCCTGTTCAAATCTCACCTCTTGTTAATTTAATTGCTCATACTCTAATACGGGATCAAAATATAAATTTTAAAATTTTTTTCAGTTGAGGTCTTGTAGTGTCTAATTCGCAGTTTAAGGCTGATTTTACAGTATGCTCAATTCCGATATATGGACAGATGAAATTTCATATAAATACTTAAATCTAAATAACAAAACATAAAGAAACAAATCAATATTCATAAAAAAATTTTATTTTGGTGTTCTTAAGGGACCTTAAGAGTCTTCAGAGGCTGTCAGCCATGTTGGTTTTAATCCCATAAGAACAATGTTATTTTCGACCCGGACATACGATCACACGTATCAAAAGGAAACAGTTATTTTCAAACGGATTGTTTCTAAGATCAAGTATAAAAATGCACGTTGGAATTGCTTTGCGAATTCATAATTAGTTTCATAGAAAATACAAAATATTTATTTTGAAGCTTTCATTTTCCTCTATTTTTCAAAACTATGCGTATTTATTCAAATATGAAAAGCAAATCCAATATGATAACGCAATATGCAATATGATAACGTTTTAAATTACACCTCATCCACAACTTTTGGTCAATAAAGTACGACAAAATATGGATTTGCAAATAAATTGTTCTTATGGGATTAAAACCAACATGGCCGACAGCCTCTGAAAACTCTGCACACGCACAAGCGCGCGCGCGCACACACATACACACACACACACACACACACACACACACACACACACACACACACACACACACACACACACACACACACACACACACACACACACGCGCGCACACACACACACGCACGCACACACACACACACACACACACACACACACACACACACACACACACACACACACACACACACACACACACACACACACACACACACACACACACACACACACACACACACACACACACACACACACACACACACACACGCACGCACGCACGCACGCACACGCACCTACACGCACACACACAGAGATATCAAGATAGGAAGCGTTTCAGGTTCTTTTTTATGAGAAATGGAAAGAATGTCACTTTTCTAATGAATTTAAAAACAAAACAAAAATTTTTACATAGTTTATTTTCTTTTCATGATTCAATAATGGAGTAATGAAGGTTTTTCTTCATTACAGGAATACTTCAATGTCATTAGTAATGTAGGTAGTAGAGACTGGTGGACTGTGACTGATAATGTCGCCACTAGTCCTGACGGAACAATCCTTCCTGATCCTGTGGAGCAGATCCTTCCTTGACTTTGAAGAAGAAGCACTTCGTACGTTGTAAATGAACTATGGTCGTTCATAAAGTTTATTTATAAAGACTGAGTTATCACAATAATTTAATAATTTGTCTTTCGACAAAACCGTTTGCAGGAAGTCCAAAATTTTCAAATTATATTTTATTAGTGATTTAGACTAATTAGTTGTAATTTGAACTGTCAGGCTGTTTTCCAATTTTAAAGAAACGTTTCATTCGTGTGAAGTTTACATATACAATATGAAGCTACTATAACTTTAATAAAATAAGTTAAATATAACATAAATAATATGGTATAAAGTGCCTGTGGAAAATTGTTAATCTTCCGATAGTGATTTTCTTAATAACTACTTTTACTGTACGTAACTAACACTAGTCGTAAAACACAAATCGTTTAAGAAAAGGTGCTAATTTTTTGCATTTTTTTATTTTTATTTTATTTACTTAATTTCAAATGCTAACACAACCGGTAAACACCCGGTTACAATGCAGCATTAATTTAAGAATGTACAATACAAAAGACATGCAGTAGAATATATGCAAAGTGTAATGTTCTCAATGCCAAAATATATAATCACACACTAAAATTCACACAAATTAGCAACTATCAACAATAAACAAAAATTATAAAATACTAAATAATATGCCATGAAAATTAGAACTCGATACTATTAAATATAATAAATAGTGAGAATCAAATAAAATAAACAAAGAACAAACTTTCAATAAATTGTAAATAAATATTAAAAACTTAACCGTAATCGAAAACAACAGTAACAACAACACATTAAGAATATTAAATAAGATAACAATATCAGCAACAAAAAATAGTACATTAATTGTAAATTAATCGATAATATATCTAATTAAAAGTATACGGAAGATGTGGAGTGAAAATTTTAAACAAAAACATCATCACTATTGATTACATTGAACAGTCTAATTATCGTGCTAAGAGGTGAACAGGTCCCTAAGTTTGTGTGAGAGAAGTCGGACGGTGAAGAGCTGATGAGAACGAGAAAAAATATAATTTATTATATCTACATTAAATACACTATGGCTATAATGTAGTATTGGTGTGGTGGCTTAGTGGGTAAGGCTGTTCGTCCAGGCCACTGTTCAGGCATAGTGTGGAGTTTAGTGAATAGTGGAGTTGAGACTCAACTAGTCATAGTGAAACTGTTGAAGTTGAGCGCTCCAAGGAGCTAGTTCTAGATTTCACACAACTGTTGTTTAGCGTAGAAAAAGGATTGCCTCACTAACACACATTCAACGTGTACCCCTCCCCTCTCCCTCCAGCATTGTCCCCGCCTGCTCTACTCCACAAATTGTACAAAAGTACATAATTCTCTAACTCATTAATTGATAGTACTCTAGTAATGAAGCATTTATATATTATGAATACACTCTTTCAGCTAAATATAAACTCTGTTCGGTCTACTACAAACTAGTCACCGTAGAGCAGTACAGTAGTGTACATACTTCAACTAAAAATATTACAGACGTTATTCATGGTGGACTTTTATATTCCAAAAATATATTTTTAGTTTTACTTTACTTCTGGTTGGTAAGTACCACCTTCTGCCCACTGTGTTCTCAAAAATGTAATAAAATATGTCCAATGGTTTCTTAATATACTGAATAACATTTTAGTTATTTGTAACACAACAATAACAAAACAAATGTTAGATTGTAATCAATTAATGCATTAATATTCGGTCCACTAAAAACTATTCACCCTAAAGCAGTATTGTTTCTCTATAAATAGCCTGTCTCAACGTAACGCTGACGTTTTAATAACTCTACAATAGTATATTTAGTATGAATACGTTTAAATGATGAGTATCTAATAGAATTCACTGAATATTGTTTTTAGAGTAGAAACTGTTCGTATAAAAGCCCAGATCCAACAACCACATCTACAATCCTACAGATGTAAAAAAAATATACAATTGATAACAAACTAAAAAAAATGAGTATCGGTAGGCCTACATAAAACCTGTAGTTCCTGAAATCGTCTTGCGGCAATACCCGCAGTACGCGCGTGTATCTATTTCACCACAACGCCGTAGTATATTTTGAAGCTACCTCTTCCTTGGTTTACTGCCTCTCTGCGTATGTTGAGATACAGTGAGAAACCAAGATTTATGTATTCTTATAGTAAAGTAAAATTAATTAGAATTTTAAAATGTATATTTATTTTTAATGTTTTTAAACTAAACCAATGAAAAAAAGTCGTCCTTTACCATAGATAATATATTCTTCATAACTAATTTAAATATCTGTTACAAATAAATGTTTGTTCTTCTTCATCACATATACTACAAGTTTTTTTTATCAAACTGATAAGAACACATGAATGGTGACCATCCACTTACACTATTTCTATTTATGATCAATTTATCAATGTTATCAATTATTTTTGTTTTTGAAATCGTTAATGATAGAGTATCATATGAGGAAGACAAAGGTTGTTGGACATTTGTCATCATTACGTGAAAATTACCAATCACGACGTTTCGATTTAGTAAAACCCAAACCTTTTTCAAGTGCTAAAAACTAAATTACATTTACACAAACTTGTTATAAAGCTACGTTCTTAAACTAGTAAACTTATCTAAATTAATAATTATCTACATTTTAACTTAGATCATAGAATGGGGGTACAACAAAACAAACTTCTACTAAATATAAAAATATTAACAAGATTAACTTAATATAACTAATTAGGCGCTGCCAATGTCACGATATCAACGAAAAATTGCAAATTATTATAATGTAGATAAGTTTATTAGTTTAAGAACGTAGTTTTACAACATGTTTGTTTAGATGTAATTTAGTTTTTAGCACTTGAAAAACGTTTGGGTTTTACCAAATCGAAACGTCGTGATTGGTAATTTTCACGTAATGATGGCAAATGTTCAACAACCGTTATCAAATATGATAGTGTAAGTCATCTGAATATTTGAAACATGCCGTGTTTTTTTAGCAGTAAGCTCTAAATAAATTTAACTGATTTTTCAACTGAGGGTGATTTTGAGAATCATGAATCACCAAATGTCTTATTTAAACCAAAGATATTACTTTTTATCAGTTTGATCATAAGTTCGATAAAATTAGAACAGAATAAAAACAGTTTGTTTTTTTAATTACTTATTTCTTAATTTTACTAATTAGCTATTTATGATATTGTTAAATCACATATTTTACAACTCTAAAACTTGGCTGATTCGTCCCTTTTTTTTATTTTTAATTAATGCAAACAATAATGGTTCAAAGGCGTGCATTGTGTTTCGTATGAAAATAAACAGTATTGTATTTAAATATGATAAATAACCTCTAATTATTTAATAGTCAACCGGCAACACAAATTATTTTAAATTCAATTTAAAGTAGTAAAACACAGTTCAATTTATAATACGATTTTTAAATATGCACAAGATTAAAAACTTCTATCCCAAGAAAAAAGGATCAAATTAGTAAAGATATTCTAATCTTAATGTTAAATACACAAAAGTAGGAAAATAAACGTTGAGCCCATTACATGCCAAAATACAATCAATAATAGACAATAACTTTTGTCAGCAGAAAACCTGTAACTATCTCGTATAATGCATTATTGTTGTATAGGGAAGGAAGAATATGTATTATATTTTGTTTTTTCTTTTTCGAATAATTACATTTCGCGCCATAAAGAAGTCGTGATATGTACTTAGAAAAGGATTATCATTTTTACTGATTTTCTTCTTAAATAATACATTGTTATGTACATATATTTAGTGGTTATTTGTAAAAAGAAGATTATAAGATAATTACTTTTGAAGTTATACTTCTTTGCGCCCGTTAGACACTTTGGGATGGGATGTTGGTCGAGAAACCGCGTCACGCTGAAAAGTAAGAACAAATTTTTAAGAACTATCGATTAATCGATTGTACGTTTTTTGTATGCTTACATTGTCAGATGCTTACAGTTGTCAGATTGTCAGAAATTACTGATAATGATAATATAGGTGTATAATATAATAATGAAGTCACGTATAATATATTGAAGATAAATATATTGAATAATATTGAAAAATGTCTTATATTTCATTTATATATCCTGTCTGTTTGTGTGCGTGAGTGGGTGTATGAGAATGGCCAAAGAAGTATAACTTCCACCGTGTGGTCCGACGCACACCCAATTTTTTTTGTTAAAGGTAAACCTAACCTAACCTGGCTTTGGAAGATTAGCCACTCATTATAATGTTTCAAGACCGACTGTAATATAACCGTTTTTTGTACGGTTTAAATACCTGACCACACTCCTGGATAAAGTGGTCAGGTAATTTCTCGTTAATAACTTGTTATTGACTCGTTAACAACCTTCAAATTTGTTTATATCTCTTTGTACAAGACCACTATTCTAGACATTTAAAACGGTAGGGAATCCGATTTAAATCCAAAGAACATCACCAAGTTTTGTTTTGCTTATAATTTCCAACACACCATGCAATCTTATCGCAAAATATACGTCAAGAAATTAATAATTGAAGCAGTTCCTGTCAGGTGTGTGATTGATCGATCATTACTGTCGAGTCTATGGTGGATAAGTGAGATACATTAAGTTTTAAACACATGAGTGTTTTCAATTAATAATGAATTATTCATTTTTCATTGGTAAGACGACGAACGTCAAGATATGAGTGGCGAATGATTGTGATGAGTGTAGATGAACGAGTGTAGTCATTGTTACTAACTAAGCTTGACTGTTCCTCAGAAAGAGCTATTTATTAATAGCCCAATAGCAAGGCCAACTATGGGGCCTACAGCTTTACGTGGAATCCGAACCACGTAGTTTTGTTCTGATTTTCAGCTAACTGACAAGCCTGATTCTCAGGTCTCTTCACTACACAACTAAACCCATTGCGTGCATATAATTACATGCCCCCACACAATTACCCTGAAAGGGTCATACATTCCTAGGCATATACATAAACGATATTCAAAATTTTAATACTTAGGTGGGTCACTTAATTGATTATAGGCCCATTATACATTATAGCAAAACTAATAGGCATTGAAATGTATTACTCCATTTCATAAGAATGTATAAAGTGACGATAATTTCTGAGTGATTAACCTACTAGCACATTATATTTTATACGTGATATATATTATAAAATTATTTAAGCGAGGATTGGATTAAAAAAAGAAAACCTACATCCTGTCGTCAGCTCTTAAGAAAGGGAGGGAATAGGCCGGGCTGGTCTTGCCTTGGTGATGATGCAAATGAAAATGACATGAAAAGCGAGCTTGACAAGAAAAAGGGAATGAACATGAATCTTGCTCGTGATACGTGTCCAGCTACAAATTATAGTAGTAGGGGAGAACCTTCAAGGACACTCTAGTCGCTCACTTTCTACGCGCCTTAGAGATGCGATTTTGTTAAAATAAATGAAATGTATTTAAAATCAAAATATTAAATTAATATGGTACACAAAATCTTAACCTTGACTACCATCCAACATGGACACCTCAGACTTATCTAGTTAGTGGTCACGTCATTGGTAACCATTGAGTGGATGGAGTCAGACTTCTAAGCAATCAGATGAGTGACCTAAGGTAAATGAGTCAGTATAAAAACTTGACGGACTGTCCGTGTGACTGGCAGCCGCATTTGTATTGAGTCATTACAGCTACGACATGAAGGTAATAAATATCACGCTGTACATGCTATTTCATGTGGACATAAAAGTATGTTTAAAACTAAAATAGCAAGTCTTGCTTCATTACAGAAAAAAACTTGCGAAATACAATGTTTAGTACAAACAGAAATATCTGTCTTGCCCTCTTGTTGTGTCTTGTATCCGATTTATAATGTACAATTATAATATTAAATTATCATAACGATACTAAAAACACCATTTTTTTATTTAATCCATTCCATTATTCTAAATTTTAATACTTTCTCTTTATTCTTCATGTATATTTATTGATGGTAAATATCTTTAACATATCAATATATCGCAAACTAAATATCGATCTAACAATAATATCGAAATAAATATAACGATATATCGGGTAACAGATATATCAAACTGTAAATGATTTATCTGTTTAAAATTATGCATTAACTCTTAAGTGATGTCCAAAAATACACCCATGTTTAGCTGTCACTATTTAGAATACTGAATGTTATAACGAACACATTTATCTACACTAAACAAGTAGTGATCTGTGGGGTTAAATGAAAAAAAAAAAAATAAGAATAACTATACCTTTTATAATTATGTTAATTATAAAAGAGTAATGTAATAATGGTTTGTCAGGCGACTGGCTAGGCATCCTAGAGTCAGAGTTGCCAACTCACACACAACTTCATTTACCCGTTCCACCCATTGGTCTACCTACAATAAACTACATTTTAGTGCGTTTACCTCGCGTAAAAAAACGTGTTAAAGTTAATTTATTATATCAATGAATGTTCTGTACTCATAAAAGGCAATTTAAATGTGTTTTTTTTTTTAATCGTGATCATTTTGAGTGGGGCAAATAACGTCAATATTTAGTGATATGATATATCAGACCAAAATATCGATATGGCCAATATTATCGAAAGAAAATATTGATACTAATATTTCGATATATCGAAACGTATCTATTGATATTTCCGATGTATCGTTGTCATCCCTATGTGTCATTTGCTATTGTTAAAAATTGTGTATAGATAGACCGTGTAGCATTACGTAAGGATAATTAAGTTTAATTAAAATGGACTATCCACATTCAGTATACATTGAAATATAGATGGCTAATACTATATAATCAATTATGATTATGTAAGCCTCGTTTAAATTTAAATTGTTTTTGTTCACTTAAATTCTGAGGTAAGCTCTGGATAGATTTCAAGAATTATTTTTGTAATTGAAGGTGAAATTTTTGTTGTTGCCCAAATTCAATCCAGATTCAGTTTTAGAACACTACTGTACGTGTTATAGATGGGTGTGTGGGCCAAAACAACTGTACGTGTACGGGTGGTTGGGAGGGCCACATGGCTTGTATGGGTGGGGGGGGGGGTGGGTCAGCACCACTGTACGTGTATGGGTAGGAGGGCCTTTCTACCATGCCTTGGTCTTATATTGTTAATAGCTATGGTGATATAATGTTTCTTGTTTTAAACGGTTTTTGTCAAACGTGGACCATTTGTAAATAAAAGCAACATCGTCATCATAATTTCAGAATGTTAGTGACAGAAAAAATCGTAATTTTGAAAAAGACAGTCAACCGATTAAAACGATTCGATGTTTTTAAATTACTCATTTCTTAACTTAACAAATCAGTTATTTTAGTGTTATCTGTTAATCTATTAACAGATCTGTTATCTATTAATTAATAGGAAATAAATTTATTATTACAGTGAAGATAAAGTAATTAAACACCGTTAAACAGGTCATCAATTTTATTAAATATTATTTGCCTTAAAATATTGAATTAGCAACAATTTGCTTAAGATTTATTTAACAGGTGAATGGCAGTACTTGAGTGAATAGCTTTGAACATCACACAAGGTTCCAATGCTATTTTATGTTTTAAACTGCACTTCATCACATTAAAGGTTGGCAGCTAACATATCTGGGAGACTACACAAGTGACAATTCAGCTACTAAGATCATCATAAGTTCAGCGCCACATAGGGATTCGTACAGCTTAAGATTTGCAGCAGACGCAAACAACATCATCCCCCATTTGCAGGAACCTTCCACGTAAGGATTCGACTTTGTTAAGGCGTTTTCCTACGGGTGTAAGAAGATGCAATTACTGGAAATATAAGTGTATAATGGCACATGATCAGTTATATGATTACAGAGACAAAGTTCAAATTATGGATCACATAGTTAATGATTGTCCATTGCATTCTCTTCAATCCTCTATAATGGGAGATCATTATTTCATTATTCATTATTCATCTCTAAGACGCCGATCGTAGAGATATGGGCGAATATTAGGAGTGAATGAGTATGATGAGTGTAGATGAACGAGTGTAGTCATTGTTACTATCTGAGTTCGACTTAGCTCAGAAAGGACTATTTATTAATAGCCCAATAGCTATGGCAACTATGGGACCTACAGCTTTACGTGGAATCCGAAACACGTAGTGTTGGTCTGATTTTCAGCTAAATGACAAGTCTGACACTCAGTTCTCTCCCCTACACAATATCTGAACCTTGACTACCATTCAACACGGACACTCCAGATTTCTCTAGTAGTGTCTACGTTGATGACAACCATTGAGCGGGTGCCGTATCGGCATTAAGAGAACCGAGCATGGAACCTATCACCTACAATCTCCCAAACACTTTGTCCCCAAGTAGATGGGTTACAGCACTGCGCCACCAGTGCTGACTTATTTAAAAACTAAAACTCATATAAGATTTTATTTTATTTATCAGTCTGATTTGTAATGATTCATTCCTCCTCCTTTCAATATAATATCTGGTTTTGGAATCCATATGATTTCGTTGATGTATAATATATCAACTTAAGAGGGCTCTAAAGGGAAAGAAAATATAGAAATCATGCGACACTGGCGATAGAAGTTGGAACTACGTCCAGTTTAATCCGCCGGACGAAGTGCAATATAGTCCCAAGAATCATTTCCTGTATAGTAGGTTTTCGTAGTATTTTCAACCGGAAACCCCAATTACCCCTTCCTCCCGTCTGCCGTCTCCTCAGGTGGCTACACGCCCGACCTTCTCTGTCTGACTTCTGAATGTATGTTGAGCCGAAAGGCCAATTCTTTTCAACAATTGTCAATTTTCCAGTCAGTACCGGTTTTGCTGCTGTATTTTATTTCTTAACATTTTTTTATGTCATTTTGTTTTTATAAAAAATAGTAATATTTTACTATAGTTTTTATTAGTTTTTATTTACGAAAAACAAAGTAATATTTGTTTAGAAAAGTAGACTTTTTACAGCAAAATCAATTTATTCACTGATCAAATAGGGGGGGGTCTACTAAAATATTGAATTTCTACTTGAAACGTTTTCCAAAATCATAATTCTTGTTCAAATCTTGTTATTCTCAAAACGGTTAAAATTTAACATAGTTAGGCATAGGCTTACCATACTTATATTCTACAATTGAAGAGTTTGATTTATAAACATAAAGATACGCTTTACTAAAAACTAAGTAAATTACGTTACAAAGAATGGTTTTTGTACATATTTCTTAAAGCTCTTGGATTGTGATCTAAATATTGGTTTTTATGTGGTTAATATTTAATAAAAGTCATTAATTGGCAAATAAATTTATATTTCGTATCTTTTTATGTTCAGTTAAAGATTAAAACAACATACGCTTAAAGCATTAAAGGATACGCTTTACTGAAAACTAATAAAGAACGTTAAAAAGTAATGGTAAAAAATACCAACTGTCTATTTATTTTACGTTTTATAGTTTTGTACGGTTTATTAATTATCTTTAATAAAATAAAAAATGATTTCACATAAACTATCATAGTTTTATGGCAGTTACAACATAACACACTAATTTCCAAACATTAAAAAATAATTGAAATGTGGCCACTTTTTTATTTGCTTCTGAAGTATGCTGAATGAATTACTACAATACGGAAAATGACACTACGGGAACAATTTGGTTTCAAAAAGCGAACATTTTGTTACAACAAAGATTTTCCCGGACAGAGACGAAAACCGAAGCGAACCGTATGAATGATATCAATTATAATTAAAATAATATATTATAATCTTGCTCAATTTTCCCATTGCCATGAGAAAAGCAATTATTTTACTTCGACAACAGTTCTTACACAATTACTTTTCAAAGATTTTAGTTTTACTGATAAATATTTCACAGTATTTTAGAAGTGATAAATTTAATATGATTCAAATAGACATACACAAATTACTAAATATGACGATTTTTTTAAACACGACTGTTAAAAATAACCAACAATTTAAAACAGAGAAACTGCTGTGAGCATATATCAATTTCGAACATAACTTTAGACGTTCAAAGCAGATTGGGCTCACCTGCCTGACAGTAGTTTGGCCTCATAAACATGTATGTTCGGGGTAGTTTAGACTTACTTAGTCTACCAGTTTGACCTCAGCAATTCACACAGTACTTTGGTCTCAGTTTTTTATATGAGTAAAGTAGTTTGTAGTACCGCGCAAAGCAGTTAATGTTAATATGTTAAATGATATAACTAAATAACATATCATTTAACATATTATGTATTGTACAAAGGTAGTGTAAGTACTGTAGCACATACAATAATAAGTTTTCTTACTAAGACAATTCCGACATATAAGTAAAAAAGCATGATAATTGAAGTCAAACTATATAACAACAAATTCTTAAGGCAACTAATTACCTCAAAACTACAGTAATTAAAAAAAATAATTGCATTGTTAATACTACACAGAACATAGTTAACTGAAGTACAACTTATAATAATACAACAAACATATTGAAAATAAAGTAACCCCTAAATATTTTCTTAAACACCATATAAATAACAGTGACAGGGGATATAGTAACTCAGCAGCCATCTAATTAGTTCCTATGTGTAGGTTTGTTATAGTTAATTTTGTAGTAGTTAATTAATTCCTAATATTGGAATAGTTAGTTACAAAAATAATATAAAAATGCATAACAAATAAAAATAAATAACAACTGTGTACAACAATTTTACAAGCCAACTAATTTACTAAAACTAGACGAGCTGGTTGAAAACATGTAATTAATTGAATAGATAGTATGATACATGAACGTAGTACATTTTGTAAAAATGTGGCAAACATATTAAAAACTTTTTTTATAAATGTTCACAAATTACCAATAAAAACATTTTATTACTTTGACATTTTTATAGCCAAGTCCATTACGATGACTACCCAAGTTGATCAGTGTGACTGCCACAAGTTGATCACGAGCTCCCAAATTAGGTCAGTGGATACTCAAGTAATTGAACATGCATTAAATTAATACAAAACCAAACCGATCAGAACATCTTATTTCAGTAATATAATAATAGTTGAACAATTTTACTTCAATACACAAGTAACGTAAAAAAATGCAAATTTCATACAGTATAATAGGGTCTACTTATACTGTATTGATAAAAAATAAGTGCAATATGTGGCTACGAATGTTAAGGTGATCGATTTCCGCAAACTTAAGCTTACCTTAATCGATCACCGTTATATTTGTTCAGTTTATATTAATATTGTATTAAATTCATCTACCAACACATACTATGCTAATTAAGAAAACTTTTTTAAATTAGTATTTTATTAATTCTCTTCGCATTGCACAATGTTTAAATATCACTTATGTCAAGTTTTACCGTCCTTAGTCTTCTCATTGGCTGTTCAACGGAATACACCGGGAGTGGTACGAGGTTCCCAAATACTACCTCGCCCCATGACTTCAAGTCACAAAAGGATTGCCGCTCCGCCCCGCCCCGTCCCCCGGCTGTCATATTTTTCTGTCCTTATTACCGTTTAGGTAAAATATTTGCTTCATAGTTACCTTCTTTTAAAATTACAAATAAATGACCTAGCATTTTTTCTACCACAACATTAATGAACTATAATAAATTAATAGTTACGACTTAACATTACTGTATTTATATTTTTTAAATAAAACAAAGGCCAATAGTGACAGTGACTTATTATACAATTACTTATTGCTTTGGTCAAGCCGAAATTATTGAATTAATATTTTAATTGTACGCATTCGTTAATGTAGTTTAAATAATTTATTTCATAAAAATGTTGTATATAGAGATTATTACAGTATTTTTCATGACATAATAAATATTGTGCACTGTCATTACGAATAAAAATGTTATGCTTTACTTTGTTAGTTAGATTATATCAGGAACCACATGGGAACGCAATTTTAATTTAAACGAAATAAGCCATTCAAACGTAATTAGACTAACTCTAAGTGAGTAAATCAGTCTGTAAAATAATACTGATATCAGTCGTCGTAGGCCTACATTGCATCCATCGATGTTAAATTAAATGAAGGAAGGTTTTTATGAATGAAGTAGTAAAATCCATCCGCGACTAAGAAGTTCGAGGTTTCGCCACTTGGATCTCACAAATCACCGCATATTTTGGCAATAAATTAACATGCAGGCATTTGCGCGGTCCAACATTGCGGCTACAGATTTAAAGATATCGATCTGAAACCAAAACTAAATTGAAACCAGATACATTTCTGACTAAAATCGCTTTTTAAAATTTCGATAACAGCTCTAGTTTTATTTTGGCACTAGTTTGAATATTGGGTAACTTCAATAACCTATAAAATCGAAATGAAGGAGAATTCGAAAATTCTAAAAAGCGATTTGAGTCAAAAATGTCTTTATCTTTAAATAGATGTTTCATTTATAATTTTACGACAGTAAATAAGGGCAGTATCTTGGACCGCGCAAAGCAGTTTTTACGCTTCTCAGCGCGGGGGTTTAGAGCCCTCTTAAGGATGTTTAGTCTCCGACATTTTGAATGCGATTGTTAATAGGTATTAAAACTTATTGAAAGGCCTGATCGATTACTATCCAACTTACATTGATATGGAATCGAACTTTGGATACTATACAGTAATTCCCAAGTACCTTATAACTGCAGTCTCATAAAGTCCATTACATCTCAGTTTTAAATCCTTGACCATAGATGTCCCCCTTAACGTCTTACGACATCCGGCTCTCTGTTAGGACCGGATAATTAAGGACACTTCCGCGAGACTGCTCCATTGTTTATTAGATAACATTTCACAGCTTCTCCTCTTCTTGTTTTAGTGTACTCATGTATAAATCCTTGGAACAGGTCGGTTTATTTCATTCGATAACAGGTATTCTGGTACTGAACATTACGAATATAAATAGAAATATTTTCATCTAAACGGATACGGCAATTATGAATTTTTCGAAAAATTGTTAATTGAGCCTTAAAGTTAGTAAAATATTGTCTTTATGCCTTTAATGTTTGTTTTAACCATTTTAGTTAAGAAGTTAAAATAATAATTGTATCTTTATTGTATAAAACTGTATTGGAGAACCCCAAAACTTAACTTATTTGAGGAATATGCTATATTTGGAATAGTGGAATAACAATTTTCAAGCAAATGAGAAAAAATACACTCCTGTGGATAAATAAGTATGAAGATTGTGCGTTTTCGACCTATTTTTTATTACTCTTAAAATCAAATGTCTCTAATGGAAGTTTTTTAACACACTATTTCCTACACATATAATAGTCATAGAGATTGAAAAGATTTTAATTATGTAATGACAAAAATATGTCAGTCTTTATAAATTAGATCTTCGGATGTCGACCTGGTCTTGAAGTTATGTTCTCTAAGTACAATTAATGCCGATGTCAGTCTTTATAAATTAGATCTTCGGATGTCGACCTGGTCTTGAAGTTATATACTCTAAGTACAATAAATGCCGATGTCAGTCTTTATAAATTAGATCTTCGGATGTCGACCTGGTCTTGAAGTTATGTACTCTAAGTACAATTAATGCCGATGTCCGTCTTTATAAATTAGATCTTCGGATGTCGACCTGATCTTGAAGTTATGTACTCTAAGTACAATTAATGCCGATGTCAGTCTTTATAAATTAGATCTTCGGATGTCGACCTGGTCTTGAAGTTATGTACTCTAAGTACAATTAATGCCGATGTCAGTCTTTATAAATTAGATCTTCGGATGTCGACCTGGTCTTGAAGTTATGTACTCTAAGTACAATTAATGCCGATGTCAGTCTTTATAAATTAGATCTTCGGATGTCGACCTGGTCTTGAAGTTATGTACTCTAAGTACAATTAATGCCGATGTCAGTCTTTATAAATTAGATCTTCGGATGTCGACCTGTTCTTGAAGTTATGTTCTCTAAGTACAATTAATGCCGATGTCCGTCTTTATAAATTAGATCTTCGGATGTCGACCTGGTCTTGAAGTTATGTTCTCTAAGTACAATTAATGCCGATGTCAGTGTTTATAAATTAGATCTTCGGATGTCGACCTGGTCTTGAAGTTATGTACTCTAAGTACAATTAATGCCGATGTCAGACTTTATAAATTAGATCTTCGGATGTCGACCTGGTCTTGAAGTTATGTTCTCTAAGTACAATTAATGCCGATGTCAGTCTTTATAAATTAGATCTTCGGATGTCGACCTGGACTTGAAGTTATGTACTCTAAGTACAATTAATGCCGATGTCAGTCTTTATAAATTAGATCTTCGGATGTCGACCTGGTCTTGAAGTTATGTTCTCTAAGTACAATTAATGCCGATGACAGTCTTTATAAATTAGATCTTCGGATGTCGACCTGGTCTTGAAGTTATTTTCTCTAAGTACAATTAATGCCGATGTCAGTCTTTATAAATTAGATCTTCGGATCTCGACCTGGTCTTGAAGTTATGTACTCTAAGTACAATTAATGCCGATGTCAGTCTTTATAAATTAGATCTTTGGATGTCGACCTGGTCTTGAAGTTATGTACTCTAAGTACAATTAATGCCGATGTCAGTCTTTATAAATTAGATCTTCGGATGTCGACCTGGTCTTGAAGTTATGTTCTCTAAGTACAATTAATGCCGATGTCAGTCTTTATAAATTAGATCTTCGGATGTCGACCTGGTCTTGAAGTTATGTACTCTAAGTACAATTAATGCCGATGTCAGTCTTTATAAATTAGATCTTCGGATGTCGACCTGGTGTTGAAGTTATGTTCTCTAAGTACAATTAATGCCGATGTCAGTCTTTATAAATTAGATCTTCGGATGTCGACCTGGTCTTGAAGTTATGTACTCTAAGTACAATTAATGCCGATGTCAGTCTTTATAAATTAGATCTTCGGATGTCGACCTGGTCTTGAAGTTATGTACTCTAAGTACAATTAATGCCGATGTCAGTCTTTATAAATTAGATCTTCGGATGTCGACCTGGTCTTGAAGTTATGTTCTCTAAGTACAATTAATGCCGATGTCCGTCTTTATAAATTAGATCTTCGGATGTCGACCTGGTCTTGAAGTTATGTTCTCTAAGTACAATTAATGCCGATGTCAGTGTTTATAAATTAGATCTTCGGATGTCGACCTGGTCTTGAAGTTATGTTCTCTAAGTACAATTAATGCCGATGTCAGTCTTTATAAATTAGATCTTCGGATGTCGACCTGGTCTTGAATTTATGTTCTCTAAGTACAATTAATGCCGATGTCAGTCTTTATAAATTAGATCTTCGGATGTCGACCTGGTCTTGAAGTTATGTACTCTAAGTACAATTAATGCCGATGTCAGTCTTTATAAATTAGATCTTCGGATGTCGACCTGGTCTTGAAGTTATGTTCTCTAAGTACAATTAATGCCGATGTCAGTGTTTATAAATTAGATCTTCGGATGTCGACCTGGTCTTGAAGTTATGTTCTCTAAGTACAATTAATGCCGATGTCAGTCTTTATAAATTAGATCTTCGGATGTCGACCTGGTCTTGAAGTTATGTACTCTAAGTACAATTAATGCCGATGTCAGTCTTTATAAATTAGATCTTCGGATGTCGACCTGGTCTTGAAGTTATGTACTCTAAGTACAATTAATGCCGATGTCAGTCTTTATAAATTAGATCTTCGGATGTCGACCTGGTCTTGAAGTTATGTTCTCTAAGTACAATTAATGCCGATGTCAGTCTTTATAAATTAGATCTTCGGATGTCGACCTGGTCTTGAAGTTATGTACTCTAAGTACAATTAATGCCGATGTCAGTCTTTATAAATTAGATCTTCGGATGTCGACCTGGTCTTGAAGTTATGTACTCTAAGTACAATTAATGCCGATGTCAGTCTTTATAAATTAGATCTTCGGATGTCGACCTGGTCTTGAAGTTATGTTCTCTAAGTACAATTAATGCCGATGTCCGTCTTTATAAATTAGATCTTCGGATGTCGACCTGGTCTTGAAGTTATGTTCTCTAAGTACAATTAATGCCGATGTCAGTGTTTATAAATTAGATCTTCGGATGTCGACCTGGTCTTGAAGTTATGTTCTCTAAGTACAATTAATGCCAATGTCCGTCTTTATAAATTAGATCTTCGGATGTCGACCTTGTCTTGAAGTTATGTTCTCTAAGTACAATTAATGCCGATGTCAGTGTTTATAAATTAGATCTTCGGATGTCGACCTGGTCTTGAAGTTATGTTCTCTAAGTACAATTAATGCCGATGTCAGTCTTTATAAATTAGATCTTCGGATGTCGACCTGGTCTTGAATTTATGTTCTCTAAGTACAATTAATGCCGATGTCAGTCTTTATAAATTAGATCTTCGGATGTCGACCTGGTCTTGAAGTTATGTACTCCAAGTACAATTAATGCCGATGTCAGTCTTTATAAATTAGATCTTCGGATGTCAACCTTGTCTTGAAGTTATGTTCTCTAAGTACAATTAATGCCGATGTCAGTCTTTATAAATTAGATCTTCGGATGTCGACCTGGTCTTGAAGTTATGTACTCTAAGTACAATTAATGCCGATGTCAGTCTTTATAAATTAGATCTTCGGATGTCGACCTGGTCTTGAAGTTATGTTCTCTAAGTACAATTAATGCCGATGTCAGTCTTTATAAATTAGATCTTCGGATGTCGACCTGGTCTTGAAGTTATGTACTCTAAGTACAATTAATGCCGATGTCAGTCTTTATAAATTAGATCTTCGGATGTCGACCTCGTCTTGAAGTTATGTTCTCTAAGTACAATTAATGCCGATACTTTACAAATGTGTAATTCGTTAGTACTTTGATGAACAAGTACAATAATGGAAGTTACAAACATGTCCTTCTAAAATATTGGGTTTTATAGTATAACATATGACGAATTTCACGAGATATATCCTCATATAACATTGAAAAAATCAAAAGGTTAATTTTAATAAAGTTAAAATAAATAAGGAAACTTTAAAAACCTGACATCCTGCATAACAAGTCCAGTGGTCTTTATCAGAGCGTCGACCTCTGTTTATACATCAATGCTGGAGACAGACAGGACATTGTTATTGTCACATGACATCATGCATAGTAAGATCAGTGGTCTTTATCAGAGCGTCAACCTCTGTTTATACATCCTTGCTGGAGACAGACAGGACATTGTTATTGTCACATGACATCATGCATAACAAGATCAGTGGTCATTAACAGAGCCTCTGTTTATACATCCTTGCTGGAGACAGACCGGACAGTGACGTCACATACATCTGTCATTGCTGTTGTCACATGACATCCTGCATAACCAGTCCAGTGGTCTTTATCAGAGCGTCAACCTCTGTTAATACATCCTTGCTGAACACAGACAGGACATTGCTATTGTCACATGACATGATGCATAACAAGATCAGTGGTCTTTATCAGAGCGTCAACCTCTGTTTATACATCCTTGCTGAAGACAGACAGGACATTGTTATTGTCACATGACATCATGCATAACAAGATCAGTGGTCATTAACAGAGCCTCTGTTTATACATCCTTGCTGGAGACAGACCGGACAGTGACGTCACATACATCTGTCATTGCTGTTGTCACATGACATCCTGCATAACCAGTCCAGTGGTCATTAACAGAACCTCTGTTCATACATCCTTGCTGGAGACAGACAGGACAGTGACGTCACAGTCATCTGTCATTGCTATTGTCACATGACATCCTGCATAAGAAGTTCAGTGGTCATTATCAGGCTGTCAACCTATGTTCATACATCCTTAAGCTGATGATTGGCAATTGAAGTAACAGAGTTTGGAGATTTATCAGGAAAAAAAGAGAACAATCGTCAGCAAATATAATGATATTTAGATCACTTGAAATTTTTGGAAGATCATTTATATATTAGAAATAGGACAGGGCCAAGAATAGAACCCTGGGGTACTCCAGACGTAATCGATCTATAACGAGAATAAATGGTTTGATGACCTGACTGGATATGATCAGTTTGACTCCGATCTGAAATGTACGCTTGAAACAATTTGAGTGCATGACCACGCACAGCATATTTTTCAAGTTTTTTAAGTAGAATATTATGATTTACGGAGTCAAACGCTTTACTTAAGTCACAGAAGTTACCAAGGGACTGATTGCCTTTGTCTAAAGAGTGTGTGTGGTCATTGAGAAAACTAAAAAATTGCTGAAGACGTAGAGTTACGCTTTCGAAGCCATGCTGTTGGGTAGATATTATATTATTAGTCTCTAAGAAAGTTACAAGCTTGTGACACAGTAGTAATTCAAAGACTTTAGAAAATGAAGATAGGATTGAAATGAGCCTGTAGTTTTCTGGTAAACGTCTATTTCCAGCTTTGAATAAAAGAATAACTTTACTCAGCTTGAATGGTTTTGGGAATATTCCACCTTTAATGCATGAATTACAAAGATGAGTAAAAATATCGCGAATATATGGAAAACACCTCCTCAACAAAGAACAGGGGATCTCATCTATTCCTGCAGTGTTAGTGTTCTTTAACTGCTTCACCACGTTCTCAACATCTGAAACTGAAACCTCAGATAGGTAGAGACTTCCTCTTGGTGATAATATATTTTTATGAAAATCCGACGATTTACTGGAGTTGAACTCAGTTAGTAACCAGACTACACTCACCCACACTCATCCTACACTCATATAATCATTCATATTCGCTTTAAAATACCAACAACGTGTGTCGGCGTCTCATATGTAAGAATGTAAGAAAAGAAAAATTGAAAATTGAATATTGTTTATTTTCCCATACAGCAACAAAATTTACATGATTTCCTTATTTTAACAGTATAAAAAAAGACGCTCAAGATAAAAATGCAATGGTACATATATATATATATATATATATATATATATATATATATATATATATATATATATATATATATATATATATATATACCATTGCAATTTATCTTAACTAAATTAAAAACTACCAAAACTGCAGGGAAATATACTGACATGCAAGGGGATCAGAAATATCCCCTGTCTGCATGAAGGAGCTCAGTTGGACTTAGACTGTAAAAATATAATATTATTTAAAGGAAAACAAAATAACTTTTCCTGAGAGTGACGTCACAGTCATCTGTCATTGCTATTGTCACAGTCTTGAAGTTATGTACTCTAAGTACAATTAATGCCGATGTCAGACTTTATAAATTAGATCTTCGGATGTCGACCTGGTCTTGAAGTTATGTTCTCTAAGTACAATTAATGCCGATGTCAGTCTTTATAAATTAGATCTTCGGATGTCGACCTGGACTTGAAGTTATGTACTCTAAGTACAATTAATGCCGATGTCAGTCTTTATAAATTAGATCTTCGGATGTCGACCTGGTCTTGAAGTTATGTTCTCTAAGTACAATTAATGCCGATGTCAGTCTTTATAAATTAGATCTTCGGATGTCGACCTGGTCTTGAAGTTATGTTCTCTAAGTACAATTAATGCCGATGTCATTCTTTATAAATTAGATCTTCGGATGTCGACCTGGTCTTGAAGTTATGTACTCTAAGTACAATTAATGCCGATGTCAGTCTTTATAAATTAGATCTTTGGATGTCGACCTGGTCTTGAAGTTATGTACTCTAAGTACAATTAATGCCGATGTCAGTCTTTATAAATTAGATCTTCGGATGTCGACCTGGTCTTGAAGTTATGTTCTCTAAGTACAATTAATGCCGATGTCAGTCTTTATAAATTAGATCTTCGGATGTCGACCTGGTCTTGAAGTTATGTACTCTAAGTACAAATAATGCCGATGTCAGTCTTTATAAATTAGATCTTTGGATGTCGACCTGGTGTTGAAGTTATGTTCTCTAAGTACAATTAATGCCGATGTCAGTCTTTATAAATTAGATCTTCGGATGTCGACCTGGTCTTGAAGTTATGTACTCTAAGTACAATTAATGCCGATGTCAGTCTTTATAAATTAGATCTTCGGATGTCGACCTGGTCTTGAAGTTATGTACTCTAAGTACAATTAATGCCGATGTCAGTCTTTATAAATTAGATCTTCGGATGTCGACCTGGTCTTGAAGTTATGTTCTCTAAGTACAATTAATGCCGATGTCCGTCTTTATAAATTAGATCTTCGGATGTCGACCTGGTCTTGAAGTTATGTTCTCTAAGTACAATTAATGCCGATGTCAGTGTTTATAAATTAGATCTTCGGATGTCGACCTGGTCTTGAAGTTATGTTCTCTAAGTACAATTAATGCCGATGTCAGTCTTTATAAATTAGATCTTCGGATGTCGACCTGGTCTTGAATTTATGTTCTCTAAGTACAATTAATGCCGATGTCAGTCTTTATAAATTAGATCTTCGGATGTCGACCTGGTCTTGAAGTTATGTACTCTAAGTACAATTAATGCCGATGTCAGTCTTTATAAATTAGATCTTCGGATGTCGACCTGGTCTTGAAGTTATGTTCTCTAAGTACAATTAATGCCGATGTCAGTGTTTATAAATTAGATCTTCGGATGTCGACCTGGTCTTGAAGTTATGTTCTCTAAGTACAATTAATGCCGATGTCAGTCTTTATAAATTAGATCTTCGGATGTCGACCTGGTCTTGAAGTTATGTACTCTAAGTACAATTAATGCCGATGTCAGTCTTTATAAATTAGATCTTCGGATGTCGACCTGGTCTTGAAGTTATGTACTCTAAGTACAATTAATGCCGATGTCAGTCTTTATAAATTAGATCTTCGGATGTCGACCTGGTCTTGAAGTTATGTTCTCTAAGTACAATTAATGCCGATGTCAGTCTTTATAAATTAGATCTTCGGATGTCGACCTGGTCTTGAAGTTATGTACTCTAAGTACAATTAATGCCGATGTCAGTCTTTATAAATTAGATCTTCGGATGTCGACCTGGTCTTGAAGTTATGTACTCTAAGTACAATTAATGCCGATGTCAGTCTTTATAAATTAGATCTTCGGATGTCGACCTGGTCTTGAAGTTATGTTCTCTAAGTACAATTAATGCCGATGTCCGTCTTTATAAATTAGATCTTCGGATGTCGACCTGGTCTTGAAGTTATGTTCTCTAAGTACAATTAATGCCGATGTCAGTGTTTATAAATTAGATCTTCGGATGTCGACCTGGTCTTGAAGTTATGTTCTCTAAGTACAATTAATGCCGATGTCCGTCTTTATAAATTAGATCTTCGGATGTCGACCTTGTCTTGAAGTTATGTTCTCTAAGTACAATTAATGCCGATGTCAGTGTTTATAAATTAGATCTTCGGATGTCGACCTGGTCTTGAAGTTATGTTCTCTAAGTACAATTAATGCCGATGTCAGTCTTTATAAATTAGATCTTCGGATGTCGACCTGGTCTTGAATTTATGTTCTCTAAGTACAATTAATGCCGATGTCAGTCTTTATAAATTAGATCTTCGGATGTCGACCTGGTCTTGAAGTTATGTACTCCAAGTACAATTAATGCCGATGTCAGTCTTTATAAATTAGATCTTCGGATGTCGACCTTGTCTTGAAGTTATGTTCTCTAAGTACAATTAATGCCGATGTCAGTCTTTATAAATTAGATCTTCGGATGTCGACCTGGTCTTGAAGTTATGTACTCTAAGTACAATTAATGCCGATGTCAGTCTTTATAAATTAGATCTTCGGATGTCGACCTGGTCTTGAAGTTATGTACTCTAAGTACAATTAATGCCGATGTCAGTCTTTATAAATTAGATCTTCGGATGTCGACCTGGTCTTGAAGTTATGTTCTCTAAGTACAATTAATGCCGATGTCAGTCTTTATAAATTAGATCTTCGGATGTCGACCTGGTCTTGAAGTTATGTACTCTAAGTACAATTAATGCCGATGTCAGTCTTTATAAATTAGATCTTCGGATGTCGACCTGGTCTTGAAGTTATGTTCTCTAAGTACAATTAATGCCGATGTCAGTCTTTATAAATTAGATCTTCGGATGTCGACCTGGTCTTGAAGTTATGTACTCTAAGTACAATTAATGCCGATGTCAGTCTTTATAAATTAGATCTTCGGATGTCGACCTCGTCTTGAAGTTATGTTCTCTAAGTACAATTAATGCCGATACTTTACAAATGTGTAATTCGTTAGTACTTTGATGAACAAGTACAATAATGGAAGTTACAAACATGTCCTTCTAAAATATTGGGTTTTATAGTATAACATATGACGAATTTCACGAGATATATCCTCATATAACATTGAAAAAATCAAAAGGTTAATTTTAATAAAGTTAAAATAAATAAGGAAACTTTAAAAACCTGACATCCTGCATAACAAGTCCAGTGGTCTTTATCAGAGCGTCGACCTCTGTTTATACATCAATGCTGGAGACAGACAGGACATTGTTATTGTCACATGACATCATGCATAGTAAGATCAGTGGTCTTTATCAGAGCGTCAACCTCTGTTTATACATCCTTGCTGGAGACAGACAGGACATTGTTATTGTCACATGACATCATGCATAACAAGATCAGTGGTCATTAACAGAGCCTCTGTTTATACATCCTTGCTGGAGACAGACCGGACAGTGACGTCACATACATCTGTCATTGCTGTTGTCACATGACATCCTGCATAACCAGTCCAGTGGTCTTTATCAGAGCGTCAACCTCTGTTAATACATCCTTGCTGAACACAGACAGGACATTGCTATTGTCACATGACATGATGCATAACAAGATCAGTGGTCTTTATCAGAGCGTCAACCTCTGTTTATACATCCTTGCTGAAGACAGACAGGACATTGTTATTGTCACATGACATCATGCATAACAAGATCAGTGGTCATTAACAGAGCCTCTGTTTATACATCCTTGCTGGAGACAGACCGGACAGTGACGTCACATACATCTGTCATTGCTGTTGTCACATGACATCCTGCATAACCAGTCCAGTGGTCATTAACAGAACCTCTGTTCATACATCCTTGCTGGAGACAGACAGGACAGTGACGTCACAGTCATCTGTCATTGCTATTGTCACATGACATCCTGCATAAGAAGTTCAGTGGTCATTATCAGGCTGTCAACCTATGTTCATACATCCTTAAGCTGATGATTGGCAATTGAAGTAACAGAGTTTGGAGATTTATCAGGAAAAAAAGAGAACAATCGTCAGCAAATATAATGATATTTAGATCACTTGAAATTTTTGGAAGATCATTTATATATTAGAAATAGGACAGGGCCAAGAATAGAACCCTGGGGTACTCCAGACGTAATCGATCTATAACGAGAATAAATGGTTTGATGACCTGACTGGATATGATCAGTTTGACTCCGATCTGAAATGTACGCTTGAAACAATTTGAGTGCATGACCACGCACAGCATATTTTTCAAGTTTTTTAAGTAGAATATTATGATTTACGGAGTCAAACGCTTTACTTAAGTCACAGAAGTTACCAAGGGACTGATTGCCTTTGTCTAAAGAGTGTGTGTGGTCATTGAGAAAACTAAAAAATTGCTGAAGACGTAGAGTTACGCTTTCGAAGCCATGCTGTTGGGTAGATATTATATTATTAGTCTCTAAGAAAGTTACAAGCTTGTGACACAGTAGTAATTCAAAGACTTTAGAAAATGAAGATAGGATTGAAATGAGCCTGTAGTTTTCTGGTAAACGTCTATTTCCAGCTTTGAATAAAAGAATAACTTTACTCAGCTTGAATGGTTTTGGGAATATTCCACCTTTAATGCATGAATTACAAAGATGAGTAAAAATATCGCGAATATATGGAAAGCACCTCCTCAACAAAGAACAGGGGATCTCATCTATTCCTGCAGTGTTAGTGTTCTTTAACTGCTTCACCACGTTCTCAACATCTGAAACTGAAACCTCAGATAGGTAGAGACTTCCTCTTGGTGATAATATATTTTTATGAAAATCCGACGATTTACTGGAGTTGAACTCAGTTAGTAACCAGACTACACTCACCCACACTCATCCTACACTCATATAATCATTCATATTCGCTTTAAAATACCAACAACGTGTGTCGGCGTCTCATATGTAAGAATGTAAGAAAAGAAAAATTGAAAATTGAATATTGTTTATTTTCCCATACAGCAACAAAATTTACATGATTTCCTTATTTTAACAGTATAAAAAAAGACGCTCAAGATAAAAATGCAATGGTACATATATATATATATATATATATATATATATATATATATATATATATATACCATTGCAATTTATCTTAACTAAATTAAAAACTACCAAAACTGCAGGGAAATATACTGACATGCAAGGGGATCAGAAATATCCCCTGTCTGCATGAAGGAGCTCAGTTGGACTTAGACTGTAAAAATATAATATTATTTAAAGGAAAACAAAATAACTTTTCCTGAGAGTGACGCCACAGTCATCTGTCATTGCTATTGTCACACGACATCCTACATACAAGTTCAGTGGTCATTAACAGACTGTCAACCCCTGTTCATACATGCTTGCTGGAGACATACAGGACAGTGACGTCATAGTCATTTCTGTTATTGCTATTGTCATCTACACACAGATGGCGATGAGAGCTTAATAAGGTACTACTTCTATTTAATGCACTAAAAATAGTAAAAAAAAATAGCAGTAAGATATATTTCATTGGTTAAATGTCTTAGAGTCTCGTTTTAAAAGTCAAATTATAAAATTAAAATGTTTACTATTTATTAACTCTGTGTTTTAAATTACAATATTTAAACGCAATACGAAAATCAACAGCTGTTTTCATTAAAGACGTGGGCCTTACACACAATTTTAACTTGTGTGCCAAATGAGAATTGTGTCAACTAACCAGAAAATAGATAAATTTACTAACTCTATTGGTCGTTCATATATAGACGAATATGAATTTAAAATAAACATGACGAATCTAAATTAGTGAATGTAGTTTATGTTACAAACTAAGGACTACTTTTCCTTAGGAAGTGTCTTTAATTAATTATAAACACTATGACAAATGAAGAGTCGGTGGTTATCAGCTGATCCCTTCCAAATCTGTTATGACTCTAATTGGAATCGAACTGAGAACCTATATTTAGCTTATAAAGCTGGGTTTTAACCAACCAAACTACCAGTAAATTTTGGAATAGTAAAATGAAAATTTGCATCCAGCATAACGTAGTAATACGTTTCTGTATTTTGAACTAAATCAAAGTCATTATATGTGTTTGAAATCGAATAGACGTTCAAACTTGAGATTAAAGTTAAACTACTTTAATGTTAAACGTAATTTGGTTGTCTTTGGAAAAAGTGGCCTATAATATATTAATATGCATGTAATTTTTCATTATATAAAAATGTACACCTATCATTGTGTTTCTGTAATTTTTTTAACTTAAAACCACAAAATATGACTATATCTTTCTTCCCTTCCCTAGGAACTGAAAAGGATAGGATTAAGGCTATTATAATTGAAACTAAATTTATAGTGTGATATTTATATTGCATATCTACACAAGAACATTCCTGACATCAAAACTCAATCATAATCATACTTGAAATGAGGATTTCGGTCCGGAACATCTTGAGAAAAGAGACCTTTTTACTCATTTTAAGATTGGAAAAGCACCATGTGTAACCCTAGATAACAAGAAAATTACAGTTCAAATTTCGAATCTAATGAGCCAAGAATTGTTGGGCCAACTTGTAGTAGCCCCTTAAACGACGCAATAACCGCAGTACAGCCCTGTACCTGTTTCACGGCAGCGCCTTAGTATTGTGCTGCGCCACAGAGAAAATATACAAATAATCCTTAAAAGTTTTATTATGATTGAGTAAGAAAATTGGTTTATTATTATTGTTTTTTAAGTGAATGAGTATTTTCGATTGATAATGTTTTTTTTTTTCATTTCCTAGACAAAAGTTTTAAAAAAATACTACTGCAGATATCTCTTATATGTGTCTATAACTAATAATAGGCTAATATAAAATCTTATTTTCCTCTAATACTGTATTATTCTAAACGAATGATTTCATCCTAAGTGTCAAAATCTTGGTGTAGTGGCCGATACTTCGGACTGTGGAGACCAAGGTCCATGGTTCGAACTTCCTAATGAGCTCATAGTAAGTACTTACAGGTGGTTTAAAAGTTACTCTCTGTGATGAAAACAGTTTGTCAAAATAAAATATAATTCTAGTGACTTGGGTCAAATTTTGTTTGGTGTTCCTCAAGGCTCTGTTCTGGGGGCAGTATTATTTTAATCTGTATTAACGACCTTCACTGTGATAGCTTTAACAATGGATTAAAATATAGATTTGTTATTTTTTTAACATACATATACACGTACTGTCGTATTGACCCAACCACCCACCCATACAAGTACTGTCATATTGACCCAACCACCCACCTACAAACATACTATCGTTTTGACCCACCCGACTACCCATACACGTACTGTCGTATTGACCCACCCACCCACTTATATACGTACCATCGTTTTTACCCACCCACCCACCCATACACGTACTGTCGTATTGACCCACCCGCCTATACACGTACTATAAATACCACTGTACGTATGTGGGTGGGCGGGTGGGTCAATACAAATGTACGTGTATCGGTGGGCGGGTGGGTCGGTACCACTGTAGGTATGTGGGTAAGTAGTTGGGTCAATACCACTGTAAGTGTAAGGGTTGGAGGGTGGATCAATACCACTGTACGTATAAAAAGTTTGATCTCTTCGTTGTAATGGTTGTTTACAAAATATTATATGGTGTTAAGAAAGAAAGAAAAAAGTTGAATTTAGTCATGAAATTAATTATAAAAATATCTTAAATGTTTGTGTTATGAAACGTACTGTATACTGTATGTTCTGCCGTTTGGCAGATAGATAATATCTTATACTGTGAGTAATACTGTTTGCTAAACAGGTGTATGTGTATGGGTGGGCGGGTGGGCCAATACCACTGTAAGTGTATGGGTGGGCGGGTGGGTCAATACCACTGTATGTGTATGGGTGGGCGGGTGGGCCAATACCACTGTAAGTGTATGGGTGGGTGGGTGGGTCAATACCACTGTATGTGTATGGGTGTGCGTGCGTGCATGCGTGCGTGCGTGCGTGCGTGCGTGCGTGCGTGCGTGCGTGCGTGTGTGTGTGTGTGTGTGTGTGTGTGTGTGTGTGTGTGTGTGTGTGTGTGTGTGTGTGTGTGTGTGTGTGTGTGTGTGTGTGTGTGTGTGTGTGTGTGTGTGTGTGTGTGTGTGTGTGTGTGTGTGTGTGTGTGTGTGTGTGTGTGTGTGTGTGTGTGTGTGTGTGTGTGTGTGTGTGTGTGTGTGTGTGTGTGTGTGTGTGTGTGTGTGTGTGATATTGACCCTCCCACCCACCCATACACGTACGGTGACATTGACCCACCCGCCCACCCTTACACGTACGGTGATAGTTACTTAGAGGTGATTATTTGATGAACACATAAGTTTAACGAGTTATGCTTATAGTAAAAAAGCTTAATATTGTTCTCAGAATCTTATTAAATTAGTTTACTTTATAGTAGAATTCACGATGGACTGATGTGTTGTGGTGGTACACAAGCTATTAATATACAGCAAAAACACTTTAAAATTATTATTTTAAGAAAGTATAAAAAAGAACATCTCACCAGTTGATTCTGGTTCTTAATAGTTTCCATTTAAGTAGATGAAGATGTTTTACTAAACATATAATAAAGAAGTGGTAACTTAAACAAATACAAATAAAAAAACGCAATCTCATAATGGTTCACAAAACTTTCCCGAGCCTTATTTTACTTTTTTTACCAAATGTGACAATTTTCTAGAATGTTCCTAAAAACAATAAAGTTCCTAAAAAGTAATCTTTAATATAAGAAGAATTGTCATAAAAAGTGAAACAGTATTTAGTATATATAGGGTAATTATTTTTAAGTGTGTCACCATTGGGATCTTCTAAACCTGCAGATACAAAACTTAAATGGGAAACTTCACCTACTTTTTATTAGTTTATAGTAAAAAAATTATTTTTTCTAATGAAACACTAAGTATTTAATGTTTTTGTCAGAAAGAAAATTTAATTTTAAGAAGTTTTATCCTTTGAAGTTTTCGTCATATTAGCCGTTTATAATCTACGGACGCTCAAATAGTTTAAAACGGTAACTTTTTACATTGAAAAATTGATATAACAACCATGTTTTATTCAATTATATTAAGATGTAGGCTTAAATTCATATATTTTAGATATTATAACAGTTGAATTATAGAGAATATAGATAACAATTATTTTGTTCCATTGTATACATTATTTTATTCTAATATGAATTACCCTTATTTGATCTATTATAAAAATAGTAGACAGTAAGGTATTAACAAATATTCTTGGGCTAATTTTATTTATTTAAAAAAATCCAACCTTTATAAGAACTAAAATGTATGAATTTAAGCCTGCAGCCTAACATTACTGAATAAAACACGGTTTTTATATTATTTTGCAATGCCAAAGTTTGCTGTTCTAAACTCTTTGAGTGTCCGTAGATTATAAACGGCTGATAAATGCAAATAATGAAAATGTCTTCAAATTAAATTTTCTATCAGTAAAATAAAACATTAAAGTTTATAGTGGTCCACAAGAATAATACCATTTTGGAAAATTGTGACTTTTTAAACTCGGTAAATACACATGTTTATTCATAAGAAAAAAGAAGATTAGGCTCCCCATTTAAAGTTTGTTGTATCTCTGCAAGTTTAAGAGATCCTAATGATGGTACATTTTAAACAAACCACTATGTATGATAATTTTTAATGAACCCTGTTTAGAACAAACTATTTCTGGATTATTATTAAAAATTGTCTACTATTTTATAATAGTTAAATATAATCAATCAGATTACGTTACTTAAAACATATTATATAATTATGACAGCCCATAATATGAAAATAATAGCTTTTTGCAATTCCACGGCTAACAGCAAACACTCTTCCACTCATATGAGACACTAAAGCAGTTTTAAGAACAACTTTACGTGTGGTAAAAACTATTTCAATAAATAAGTAAAATGTTTCCTTAATATGAATTTACGATACGTCGTTCTTGGATCTGAGGGAGGCCAATATGACAGGCTTAGCAGGTAGGCGGCATTCGGAACAAGCAAAAGTATCATGTGATGACGTAACTTGATACATGTATCACGTTCGACATGTATTTACGATACGTCGTTCTTGGATCTGAGGGAGGCCAATATGACAGGCTTAGCAGGTAGGCGGCATTCGGAACAAGCAAAAGTATCATGTGATGACGTAACTTGATACATGTATCACGTTCGACATGTATTTACGATACGTCGTTCTTGGATCTGAGGGAGGCCAATATGACAGGCTTAGCAGGTAGGCGGCATTCGGAACAAGCAAAAGTATCATGTGATGACGTAACTTGATACATGTATCACGTTCGACATGTATTTACGTTATCATAAACTCAGTTAATTACCTAAAAAACTTCATAGACAGTTCGTGCCACACTACAATCAAGCGTCTATTGAGTCATTAAACCTGTGACATGAAGGTAATAAATTTCACCCAGTACATGCTACATCATAATATGGATGGAAAATAACTTGGAACCCAATAGAATGTTTTAAACATATTTGTCTAGAAAAAAAAGTAACTTTTTAAACACAACTACTAACGAAATATTTGTTAAAGCTCGCATTTTATTTGGTCTTGTCAATGATTTCCTAATTTCTTTATGTGTGAACGTAAGCGTGTTATTCTAATGAAACTGGGTGTCTATGGAGAATTGCTTGTGTTATTTATTGACGAACAAACCTTTTTTAAGTTAAAAAAGGTCTATTTGTTTCAATAAAAAAATGTATATAATATTTGTTTCGATTTTTGCTCTATTCGATCTAATCAGCACAATTCGATCATTGAGACGCAGCAGCCGTTAAAGAACTATGAAGATATTTAGTATGTTCATAAGAAAGGTGCTTTCATTTCCCAAGAACCATGAAAGATCAGATCATAGTTTTGGTGTCGTTTTAATTTGTAATTTCCCTAGCCACGATACTATGCATTTTGTGGATTTTACTTTCTGAAATAGTTTATTAATTTATTTATTACTAAGACAACTATCCGTAAGATGTGAACGAAAGTGGATTTTAAATGAGTGTCATGAGTGTAGATGAGCGAAGTAGTCATTGTTACAAACTAAGGTCGAATATTCCTTAGAAAGTGTCATTAATAAAGAGCCAAATAACTACAAATGAACAGCTGGTGGTTATCAGCTGATCCCTTTAAAAAAATGTTATGACTCTGATTGGGATCGAATCTTATGAAGCTGGGCTTTGGTAACTACGGTACCGGCCAATGTAACGTTGTCAAGAGCAAACGTTATCACCTTAATATAATGTTTTTACAACATTTTTTATATATTCAAACATTTGATGCCACAAACAAAGTTTCTATTCTCATGAGTCACAGTAAAAAGCTCACTTACGGTCCTCAGGTTCTTACAGTCGTAAAATACATTTGTTTATTTACTTTTTTTAGCGTACGTTTAACATCCATACGATATCCTTCTTTGGCGTACTTGCAGCCCCTGGGAGTTGGATAAGAGAATGGTGGGTGGATATGCAAAGGCAATCCTCCCGGCTAGGTTTAAGGGATTCGCTAAACACAAAAAAAAAAGGTATGGCGCTCCATCCAAATTAGGGGTTAGCAAAAAGTATAAACCCCCACTCTTAAGAAACCCTCGGATTTGGATGGATCATTGGTTAGCTGGATTAAGGACCCAAGTCGACCCGGTTCAAAGTACTCAAGAATCCTGGCAGTGCCAGGTAAAGTATATATAGTACGTGAAGAACTTGAATCTTGCAGAATGGATGTAGTTGAAACTTGCAGAATGGATGTACTTGCAATACAAGAAACTGGTTCCGTAATGACGAAAACTTAATGAACCTGGAGATGTTTTTTCCCAACAAGCGTGCTGTTTTGTTGCTGACTGTACTTGACTCAGTACCATGTAAGTAGGCTACATCTCTTTGGTTAATTTCTTGAATTTATGGTATTTTTATGACAGACATGGCTTGTAGGCAGGGGCAATAGCAACAGGCTTCAGGTGAGTAGTTAACGATAGCATTTTTTTTTTTTTCATAATCTTAAATTCCTTTGTACAAAGTACATTTTTCAACTGCCTTACGTTTTAATATTATTACATTTTCACTAACTTTATTCATTACTGTATTGTAAGACTACAGTTTATAATACATTTACGTAATTTTAATAGATTCCTGTATTAATATAGTTCGTTTTTAATACATTTTCATAATAAAATCATTGTACTTGCTATACAAACTAAATAAGCGTTAATGTTTATACAGTACTGTAGATAGATCGTTAGTAAAATTCATATTTACCAGGGCATACAGTTTAATTTTTACCAACATTTTATATTATCCGACATCTTTTCTTATCCGACGTCACCATGGCCCGTTTACGTCGGATAAGTGAGGCTCTATCTACAACATATTTAGCAAGTATCTAGATATACTATGACTAGACATTGGCATAGATAATCCGGTTAAAATTAGAAGAGATAGATCGAAATGTGGCTTGCAAATACAAATAAACGGAAAAATACTATTGTCGCATGCATGTTTTGGCGCAACATGACGCGTGTCAGTTAGGTTTGCCGTGACAGCTGTCAGTTGTCAGAGTGTGGAATCATACATTTCGTTCAAGCTGGGGAGAAATAATGGACTAGACAGGTCTGTCCGTTCTACTTACCAGTTGACACATTCGATGGCTCACTGATAGACAATGTTAAATAAGAAATGTATTTATGTATTACGATTGCATAGTTTAAGCAGCTGTACCAATGAAAAGCGCAAAATATGTATATTTAATTTTTGTTAATTTTATTCCAGGTTTTGTCCTGATTCAGAAAAACTATACACGTCATATATTTCAATCTTTTATATACCTAAAATAAATATATACTTGAGATGATTGCACTCCACCACTCCAATGTAGGCTAGTGCAGTGAGCAGGGTCAGCCCTTGATTTAGCGAGCGATTGCCGAAAACTTACAGTGCATTTTTCAAATGTTTACATTGCATTCCTTACTATACTATACTAATACTTAGGTAGAATTGTGTTTGTATCATATTTTTAAAATAAACAAATAAATTTTGTTTTAATTGGAAAACACTTTTTTCATTTTTTTTAGTGTTATCATGGTAATTTGTTTTTCTGAAGATACAGTCACAAATCTACCTAAAGTTTTAGTTGGCTATAATTTATTTACAATTATACTATTTTTATGAATTTCTGTATGTTAGAACTTGAGATATATCAATTTTTATGTAAGTCAGCATTTTTACATAAAAATTCAAACAATCATATATGAAAATGTTTTGGACCAAGATAAGGTATTAGCTTCTTTTTAATCACTGTAACATAATGAGTAAAGTGAATAAAAAATAGTATTTTCTAACTAGAATATTATTCTATTTAGTTTTAACAGATTCTCAAATTCGAATGAATAAACAAATGCTAGAGCCAGTTAGAATATTCTAACCGACGTCCAGATTTTTCTAAGAACATTCTAAGCGTCCGGTTTTAGTTAAGTATTTTCTATATTAGAATTTTCTAGGGTGAGTCAGCGTCCGCCACTCCAGCTGCGTGTACGTGAGGTGCGTTGTGGTTTCCCACTCTCAGTTCAGTCCCATGCTCCCTCAGTCACCATCATTGTACCTCAGTCATCCATTGCACCTGCATCTAACCTTTTTTATTAAAGAAATAAGTGTAGTAAGTAGATCTTAGTATTTTAAGAATGTGTTCTAGTGAAGATGAGGATAGGTTTGAAGATAAAAGGGGCTTTGACAGAGACCTTTTTATTAAAGGTCTCTGTCAAAAACCAATTTGCAGAAAACCCAATTGTGATGAAAAAGTCAAACATTCCGAAAATTATGACTTTGAAAAAGGAAGCATGGAACTCAATTGTAAAAGGTTACACAGGTATAGTTGAAGTGTCCCACTTGGAGAATAATGAGGTTGAGGGAACATTAAATGAAGAATGTAGGCAATTGTCAAAAGGAACCCCCCATTCGGTAGTAACGAAGAAAATTAGAAGTGGTGAACAGATGTCACAGAAACATGAAAACCAAACATAAAAAGAACTAACCGTTGCAGTTATGGAGTGGTTAGTTCTGCATAACACCATAACTGCAACGGTTAGTTCTGCTTCAGCAAATGGAGATAAATAAACTTAAGTTGGAAAAATATAAACTTGATCTCGGAAAACTGAAACAAGCAGCGTGTGAAAAATCAGTACAGACGATGTATACATTTTTATGAATTTTTAGTAACTTGTATTTGAAAGTTTGTAAGGTACATCTAATTTTTTGTAATTAAAAAATGTATGTATATTTCTTTTTTGGGGAAGTCCCGTTCCAAAATAAATAAATAAAATAAAACAACTTACAAACAAAGAGTTATTATGGAAAGTGTGATGGCACTTCTACTTTGATCGAGTAGATAAGGGAGTTAGATAGGCAGCCGCACATATCCCTACGTGGGGGAGCCTAAACTTCTAACAGTCTTATCTACTCGAATAGAGTATAAGTGACTTTGATCGAGTAGATAAGGGAGTTAGATAGGCAGCCGCACGTATCCCTACATGGGGGAGCCTAATCTTCTAACAGTCGTATCTACTGGAATAGAGTATAAGTGACTTTGATCGAGTAGATAAGGGAGTTAGAAAGGCAGCTGCACGTATCCCTACGTGGGGGAGCCTAATCTTCTAACAGTCATATCTACTCGAATAGAGTATAAGTGACTTTGATCGAGTAGTTAAGGGAATTAGATAGGCAGCCGCACGTATCCCTACGTGGGGGAGCCTAATCTTCTAACATTCTTATCTACTCGAACAGAGTATAAGTGACTTTGATCGAGTAGATAAGGGAGTTAGATAGGCAGCCGCACGTTTCCCTACGTGATGGAGCTTAATCTTCTAACAGTCTTATCTACTCGAATAGAGTATAAGTGACTTTGATCGAGTAGATAAGGGAGATAGATAGGCAGCCACACCTATCCCTACATGGGGGAGCCTAATCTTCTAACAGTCTTATCTACTCGAATAGAGTATAAGTGACTTTGATCGAGTAGTTAAGGGAGTTAGATAGGCAGGCGCACGTATCCCTACGTGGGGGAGCCTAATCTTCTAACAGTCATATCTACTCGAATAGAGTATAAGTGACTTTGATCGAGTAGTTAAGGGAATTAGATAGGCAGCCGCACGTATCCCTACGTGGGGGAGCCTAATCTTCTAACATTCTTATTTACTCGAACAGAGTATAAGTGACTTTGATCGAGTAGATAAGGGAGTTAGATAGGCAGCCGCACGTTTCCCTACGTGATGGAGCTTAATCTTCTAACAGCCTTATTTACTCGAACAGAGTATAAGTGCCATCATTATAACTCTTTGTTGGTCGTTGTGTGTGTGTTTTTTTTTTTTTTTTTTTTTTTTACAAGATGTTATTTTTTTACTAAGAAATAAACATACAATTTTTAGCTGAAAAAGATTTGGTGTAACTTAACAAATTCATTATTAATACAATATGTTAAACTATAATTATAAATTAAGTAAGTTCTTCAAGTCGTAAAAACAGCTCCATCTGAGAACCCTCTTATTTCATCCATTTGAGAAAGCGCTCCTTCTCTTATTTCATCGGATTCAGTCGCCAAAACGTTCACATTTTCATTCTCAAATATTAATAACTGTGTACATTTATTCGGAGAAATTTGCCACCGCTCACCGTATACTTTCTCTCCCGAACGTTCATGAACCAACCATGGCATAGTCTGCATGAAAAACTAGCATGCCCCCTACCAGCTTAAATACGTCAAGAATATTCTAGACCTGATAAGTATTTTGTTCTCTTTATTCACACCAAAACCTAGTATTTTCCATCCCGTCCGGATAAATTAAGAATTTTCTGCAGGAAGTAGAACATTCTAATTTTTATTCACTTCAAAGCTAGAATATTCTTAAAAACAGGTTAGTATTTGAATATTCTTGTTTTTATTCACTTCACCCAATGAAGAAACAAATCAGGTCATCATTTGTAATATTAAAGAAATTGGTATTTTCAGTGGTACATTCCCTTAAACCTTAAATGGGGCTTTCCCAACCATTTAGCTTATTTGCGCTGTAAAACTACCATCTATTTTTTTTATATGTTTTAAACTAGTATAGTAATACAAAACTACTGAAATATCTAATAATATGATATTTTCAAATCGTCCTTATATATAATACTATCCGGTAGAACTTGCTTCGCTACGGGATGGTTGTATAGGCTTGCTCACCTTTCCCTCTATGGTTCTCTCTAAACCATCACAGGGATATAAAAGCGCAGCCTACTGACGTCCTCCTAGGTAACAACGTTTTATAGACTAGAAAACCCTATAAATATACTTTAGGGGTATGCAACTTGGTGCAATCATGTCAGAGTTAGTAGAAATTATCTTAACCATTTCACAATGAAAACTAAATTAGCCAAGTTTTTGAGTCATGTTTGTTTATGTTTTGGTAATTATATAGAACAGGGGTTTTTTTATATTTTTTAGTAGTAAACATGTATTTACTATTAAAAAAAGAAGCTAAGAAACAAGAGGACGGTCTTTTTTCAGCGGAAAAATCGAAAATATTACGAAAATGAGGAAACTGGAAAAGTGTTTTCTTTAAATATATCCATGTGGGTACTCAAATTGAGCACAATGTTGTCCTGATTATGAATATGACAATATCTTTGTAAGGACGTTAGCGCCGGAAATGTGCCGATTTCAGAAAGGTTGCGTTCTTTTAAAATTGGGCTAGGTTGGGTATAGATAGGTTAGGTTATGTTAGGTTTGATTAGGTTATGTTATGTTTGATGTCGTTATGTTAGGTTATGTTGCCGATTAAACCTAACATAACCTAACCAAACCTAACATAACATTAACCTAACCTATCAATAACCAACCTAGCTTGTTTTTCAATTTCCTATGTTCTGGCTTTTCCGCTGAAAAAAATATCATATTCTTGTTTCTTAGTTATGTATCTACTACGAAAAAATATTTCAGCCAAAATATCGATAAGGCCCCTGTTTAATATAATTACCATAACTATTAACAGCGTATTCATGTTAGTTTGTGTCTGTGTTTGTTCTTGATACATTACTACACCATTTATAAGATCGTTATAAGACTTTGGGAAGTTGTGTATTTTTTTAGTAGAAGGTTTTTAAGCATGGTTTTATTCGCATTCGACTGTATGGCTCTGCCTCACTGATCAATGGTGATCTAAGGGAGTTATTTTACTTTTTTCAACTAAAATCAGCTGTTAACTAAATTAAAACTTTTGAATTGGGATAATCACTAACATTGAGTGTTTCTATTTAGACCATAAATACGTCACTTAAGTGCAGTAAGTGAGTAATGTAAGTAAATGTACATATTATGATTTCACTTAATGCAGTTTAAGCACTTAAATTTGTAATAACAAAATAAATACCGAGATGTTACAAACACAATGAGAGCGGGGCTTGGCTTGCAAAGCGTGCAGGGGTGTCCACTAATAAGTAAATAATTAAGTTATACTAACTCATTTTTAGTAAATATATTTTACAAAAGCAACAAAAGCTAATTTCTGATATAGTTGAATGTGTGGTGGTGTATGTTTAGGTTTAGTTAAAACGTAATTAGACGATAAAGGTAATAGGCACATATTGGTAATTGAGCCGGTCACTAAGGACCTCAAACACCAATAAAGGTCTCTCATTTAGCCTCCCATCAACGAACTCAGCAGATTGCAGCGTGCAAACAGCAAACCCCTTCTCGCAACATTGGAAATGCTGCGAACTCCCTTAGTATAAGTAAACTTTAGCTGTAAATTATCTTTGTTTGTACTTTTATTTACTGTTACAATGTTTCATGAATAATTAAAATTTAAACTATTAGGAAAACTTCTCTAGTAGCGTCCTCGTCGATTGTATCCATCGAGCGAACGCCGTATCGATATGAAGAGGACCGAACATAGAACATATCGCATACAATCTTCACAACACTTTGTCCCCAAGTAGCTGGATTACAGCAATGTGCCTCTTGTTCCGACTTATACCTTATACAAGATATACTTTGTAAGTTTTAACATTTTTAATGCAGTTTTTAACTGTTATGTTTTTAAGTTCGGAGTGAAACTCAGTTTTTATTTGAACTCTCGTGTGATAATCTCCTGAGATTCAATTCTTGTAGGTGTCCTGAAGAGAACGCTACTTGGCTACTCTTGGTAGCTTTGTCGACAAGTACTTCAAACGGCCTGTCAACACCATGCCCCTGCATTGAAGTCAGAAGTGCTAAGCGTTAGGCCCAACGTGACTTCTCGTTCGGTGTAAAACTAACATACAATTAAATTCTTTTTTTTTAACTTCCACTCGCCAGTTAACGCGGGATTGCAGGCCTGTGCGTGAACTTTATTCAACGAGTGAAGTACCGACCGCTGACTCAGTGGGGATTCGAACATTGGACCTTCCCTCCGCAGTGCGAAGCCGTAGCCACTGTTTCTTCTCACTGACAAATACTCATATTGATCCTACACAACGGTAGAGAACAGATAAATTCTCAGCTGTTATTTTTTCCCATATAGAAATATAAGTTGCTTTATATTAAGTGTGTGATAACTCCGGAAACAATAATTTAACAATGACAATATTTCGGTATTTTGTGATTTGCAGAATCAGCTTAAACAATGCGATACAGCGGTAAATAAGTGTATAATTGTTTCTTTCAATTCGTTTGTAGTTGATAATATTGCTTTTATACAACCAGTTTACTTGTCCACAACTACTTGGGTACAAAGTGTTGTGGAGATTATAGGCTCAGTGCAATACCGACACGGCGTCCGCTCAATGGTTACCACCGACGTTGACACTACCAGAGATGTCTGGAGTGTCCGTGTTGGGTGGTAGTCAGTGTCCAGATATTGTTTAGTTAGGAAAGAGAACTGAGTATGAGGCTTGCCAATTGGCTAAAAATCAAACCGATACTACGTGGCTCGGATTTCAATTAACACTGGGCTATTAATAAACTGTCTTTTCTGAGCTAAGTCGAACTCAGTCAGTAATAAGATAGCACAGGTCACCCATACTCATCCTTCACTTAAACAATCATTCATATTTGCTTGTTAAAATACGCACTAGCTATATTGGCGACTCAAATAATCTAAATAATAATAATAATAATAGGCCTAATGACAGTTTATAAAACTCTCAATATAATTTTGTATTATTAAGATCAACTTTTAAAAAATTTTAAAATATAATAATTTTTTTACTAACTTATATCATGGCAAACATTTAAACATAGTCGTGAAAAATCATTTACATCGTTAATAAACGTCTCCATATCCACGTACGTTTGGCTGCATTATTTCCAAAACGCTCCCCTATATGTCACTTTGCGCCCTCTTGTATGAAATTGTCAGATCGAGAGATCGGTTGTACAGTCAACTTCCCCTGTAGGACAAGTGGTGTCAACTGCCCCTCGGAAGGTGACGTCTTTTTGAACATCCTTCCCCAAAATTAACTTTTACATCATATATCATGTATTTGGGCCTTTTACATATACAAATAATACTGGTTTAAATTACCTTATTCTGTCGTAACAGTTCTTCAATTACATTACTTCTATGTACATTTCAAAGCATATAAAGCTTCATCATCAGACCGGCTCTATCGCTGGTTGTCAAATGTGTTGCACTCATGTTTTAATGTTTTATAATTTTAGTGTTTAATGCTTTAAACTGTGACGTTTTTGGAAGCCTGATGGTTAAGCTTTATATGCTTTGAAATGTACATAGCAGTAATGTAATTGAAGAATGTTACGACAAAAAAAGGTAATCTAAACCAGTATTATTTCTATGATATAACAGTTCTGGAGGCTAATAAAACAATGTTTTCACATATCCTGTATGTACCTGTATACCGCTGTTTTAATACGACTGTAGTCCTTCTTTAAATTACATTAAATACAACTGTTTGTAAAGTAATGTTACATTTCACAAAAAAGTTTACTCTACTTGATAAAAATGTACTTTTAGTGGACAAAGATTTCTATATGAACTTTAAATTAAAAATAATAAATAATTGCCGTTTATAAGGTAGTATAAGAATATTTCTTTGTGAATTACAGTATTTATTCCTTGACATTTTTAATTTGTTTTGAATTTTTTTTCAATGTAATGATACATAAATATTTTTGTTAGATTATTTATTATAGATTTAATTTGGTTTGTTTATCTGTAGGCCAGAATGAAGATGAAATATGTACATATATTTAATTTTAATCATTCCTGTCGAATCGTAAAACTAACAATTATTACTTTTCTGAAATAAAAAAAAAATGTATAATTATAAACCCTAAGAACCACTAATTTATCAACATTTTAATGGTTTTCTTTTACTAGATACAGGAATACCAAGACTTGGTAGTCATTCTATGTTTTACTTTAATTTCTTTTTCAAGCCTAATAAACCAGAAATAGCTCTTACTCTTGGTTCTTATATATGTATGTGAGGAAATTTACATAATGTATTTTAACAGTTAGCAAGCTAATTCAATACAAGAAGCTTAACGGTAATGACTTGGTTGTGAGACAATGGAGTTCCCCCATGACCTTACAAGTGACAAGGGCATCAAACACCCATCCGTCACTCGTGAAGTGGGTAGCGTTCGTGAATTGAAGTTCATTTTTCACGCTCATGTCATCGGTAAATCAGTCGACAAGGTCGGCGAGGATCTGTGTGAAGGCAGCCGCCTCTGGTCGTGTCACGGATGTACACTTGAGGAAGAAAAAGTACGACTGTGAACTGTGCATTTCAATGAATCTACGCACCAACTCACACATGTGCAAGGCAAACGAACTGGCAACAATGCTCAAGAGAGTAATGCTGACATGCAGTCTTAGTAATAGGTGGGTGGGTGGGTTAATACCACTGTACGTGTATGGGTGGGTGGGTCAATACCTCTGTACGTGTATGGGTAAGTGAGTGGGTTAATACCACTATACGTTTATGGGTGAGTGGGTGGGTCAATACTTCTGTACGTGTATGGGTGGCGAGTGGGTCAATACAACTGTACGTGTATGGGTGGGTAGGTGGGTTACCCATACACCCGCCTACCCATACACGTACAGTGCTAATGACAGTTCTAATTACAAGCTGGAAGTTCATTAGAGCTGGAATTTAGATCTTAGACAAAACTTATATAAGTTTGCTGACATTTGTTTCCTTTCAGTAACAATGAGCGGACAGCTATTGGTGATACAAATTAACGTTAAGTTAACCTCTAGTGTGATCGTATATGAAAATAAAATTCTGAAAAATTATTTCTCGACATGTGCTGATATAAAATTTAGTACTACAATTCTAAATTATTTCAACTATTTTCTCTTCTACAAACTAATATACAGCTCATTACAGAGGAAAATAAAAAATACAGGTGATTAAATGTAAATAAATTTAATGAAAATCATAAAATATAATTCATAGGTCATATATTACTGAAAAATAACCCTTAAACACTACAAACAACTTAGATAATGTATAGTAACATATTTATGGTTATTATACATAATTATGTTCTGCCCGCGTACTATTACGCAGAAATCTCTCCAAAAATGCCTATTCACGTACCATCGGGCAGAAATAACCTCAAGGCGGTATATCCACGTATCATCAAGCAGAAATCTCTTCGCGGTTTACTCACGTACCATCGGGAAGAAATAACCTCAAGACGGTCTATCCACGTATAATCAAGCAGAACTCTCTCCGTCATCTACTCACGCACCATCGGGCAGAAATGACCTCAAGGTGGTCTATCCACGTACCGTCAAGTAGAAATCTCTCCGTGAGTAGACTCACGTACCATCAGGCAAAAATTACTTCATGACGGTCTATCCATGAACCATCAGGCAGAAATATATCCATGATCTACTCACGTACCATCAGGCAGAAACCACTTCATGATGGTCTATCCATGAACCATCAGGCAGAAATATATCCATGATCTACTCACGTACCATCAGGCAGAAACCACTTCATGACGGTCTATCCATGTACCATTAGGCAGAAATATCCTCATTACAGTCTACTCACGTACTATTATGCGGACATCCCTCCATCACGGTCTACCCAAGTATCATCTGGCAGCAATGTCTCATTGTCGGTTAATCAGCCAGAAATCACCTCATGATTGGTCTACATGCATCCAATCAACCTACCCACGTACCATCAGGCATAAATATCTCCTCGTTAGTCTACCCAAGTACGATCAGGTAGAAAATATCTTTGTGACGGTCTACCCACTTACTATCAAGTATAAATCTCTCCATATTGGTATACCCACTTACTGTCATGTAGAAACCTCCTCATGACGGTCTACCCACGTACCATTACCCATAAATTTCACCGTGATTGACAACCCACGAACCACCAGGCAGAAATCTCTCTACGACAGTCTACCCACGTCCCACCAAGCAGAAATCTCTCCTTGACTCCTTGACGGTCTATCCACGTACCATCAGGCAGATATCTCTTCATGACCACATATCCACATACAATTAGGCAAATGTTTTTAAATGACTCATGTGCTATGTATGATGCCTATGCTATGTTATCATGTATCGATTTACACTCACACAGTGGGTATGGTTTTGTAAGTTTCTTTACTAAGTAATAATGTTTCATTCGCAGAACGGTTAATTTCTTGTTTGATTTAATTTATAGATCCTAAAATGTTCAATTGTGCAATGCAAAAAACACGTGATTGAAAATGTTTGTAAATTTTAGTTCAATAAGAACAGAAGTGTTGGATTCTGCAGCTACATACTGAATCCTCCAAAGTTGGTTATAAGTGACACACATAACTGACACGTTGAAAGAAGATGGTATATCATAATACGTCAGCGTGTCACTCCAGGACTGGTGAGTGCGCCCACCACATGTCAAGCCACGTAAGGAGTGGGTGTGCAATATTAGTGACCTGACAGGTGGACAAAACATCCTTTACGTCAAACACGACTTCTCTCACCAGAACTTTATGTGATCTAATATTTGTTACAATCGTTTACTTGCAATCTGTTCTGTATAAGACAACAATAAGTAAACCATATATTAAATGCATATATTAGATGCACTCCACTCTGGGTGGGCATTAACTTTTAGAAAATGAAACAATTAAGATTTTTATGAATATGAAAGCAACAACTGTGATCCAGGAAACCATGTCACTGTAGTCTAGTTGTAGGAGCACTGTTATCCAACAGATTTACAACAAGACAATGAGGATAATTTGCTAATTTGTTGTAATACTTTCTACTAAATTTTGTGATTTCTTCTTTGACAGTGAAAAGTTTGGAGTTGCTATGGAGAATTTTTTTGAGACATACCATGGTGATTGTAAAATTTTTCTTAGCATGTTTGATTGAAATCTTTGAATGATATTTGAATTAGAGTTGACATCTGTTATCCAGAGCTAGATTCCATGGGTTGGGAAGCATGTGGCATATCCCTTGCAAGTGACAGCTGTCAACCTTTACCAATACAACAATAACCCTTGATTAATTCAGGAGCGCGCCGCATATGGAAGGTCGCCGCATATGGACGAACCACAAATTACATGAAAAAATTTATTTTGGAAGTTATTGGTAAGTACAATTTATTAATTGTACAACTGAGCCAGTTAATTTCAATTGCTTATGATAAGGTTTTAACACACCCTCACGCCCAAGTTACCACACAACGTTTTTAACACACCCTCACGCCCAAGTTACCACACAACGTTTTTAACACACCCTCACGCCCAAGTTACCACACAACGTTTTTAACACACCCTCACGCCCAAGTTACCACACAACGTTTTTAACACACCCTCACGCCCAAGTTACCACTCAACGTTTTTAACACACCCTCACGCCCAAGTTACCACACAACGTTTTTAACACACCCTCACGTCCAAGTTACCACACAACGTTTTTAACACACCCTCACGCCCAATTTACCACACAACGTTTTTAACACACCCTCACGCCCAAGTTACCACACAACGTTTTTAACACACCCTCACGCCCAAGTTACCACACAACGTTTTTAACAATACCTCCCAGTTTCCCTACTCATAACTTAAATTCAAAATACCTCCATTAGATTAGCATCGAAAATAAAAGGCCAATGATGTGGAGCTCTACAGTCGAATTTGAATTAATTAATATAGCTTAAGACCTTCTCTAGGAAATTTCGTGACGATCGGATGAATAGTATAATTTTGCATAATGGACAAGCATACAAACAGAAATTCGTCCGTTTATTTATAACTAATGATAATCAACATTAGATGAACTATGATGTTTAAGAAGATAATAGACTATAATGCACTTACGCAAACGACTGCAATAACAAAACCACTACCATTTTCTAATACTAACCACGCTTGCAGATTACAATAATTTGCATTCATCTATAACATTTCTTGTTTGTCGATAAGAGTTAAATATCAGGTCCCTGACCCACCCTGTAAACTGCCAGTAATCTTTGTAATTCCCACAGTTGGGTCCAATTAGCGGCCATAACTCCGGAGTGGATTGCGTGGGGAAAGTACTTTTTGTAGGCTGTCATTTCCTCACTAATATGCGATAATGGTTTACATCTAAGGCATAAACGACTAAAAACAACCGCTTATCTTAAACTTAGAGATTTACAGTTTTTACGTGTACTATTTCTTGTTTCTTGGTGACAGAGAGTGTTTAAAACTACTATCCGAATAGTTATATAAATAGGTCTGAGATATAATATTAATATGTTTCAACAGATTGTAGATAAATACAATTGAACGCTATTACTTATATTATGACACTTAATTGTTGAATTAATTTATCTAATTTTATCAGTCAAAACGTTAGGGCACTTCCCCTGATTATCTATTTAAGTGATTTAGTTAACATGAGATACTTTAATAAACACAGATAACTAACCCTAACTAGATAGGTCCCTCTCATCCTAAGGATTTTACATTCTCCCATATGCGTTAGCATAAAAAAAGTACCGTATTGCGATCGCACAAAAACACTTTTTTACAAGTTGGTCTGAAAATCTATTTTAGGGTCCCCTGAACCCAAAAAAGTGGTTTTTTGAATAAATATTTTGGTGTCTGCCTGTGTCCATGACCAGTTTCTTGGAGGCCAAACGGATGTATCAATGTTTATGAAATTTGGTATGTAGGTGTATTTAACATCTCTAGACAGTTTTCCCCTTTTTTTGACGTTTTTATGGACAAAAATGGAATTTTCTCAAAAATGGCGCTAACGATTTTGACTACATTTTCAGGAGAGATGTGAATTACAATTGAAAATATTTTAGTAAGAACCGCATGTCTCTAACTAGACTAATTGTTTAGTTATGGCAAAACAACATTTTTGGGAATCAAACTGTTAATTTTCAAAGTTTTTATTTTTTTAGTGTTTAATATGACGTAAAGTTTGTGCCATATCTTTATTATTTTTCGTGCCATTTATTTATTAAGGTTTCGTAGTGTGTCAACAGCCAGCGCGTCGAGTGGCTGTCAACTGGGCGGCGTTGCCAGATTGTACTCGGTCACGCGTCTCATTCAGTTCACCCAGGTAGAAGAGAGGAAGGAAGCTCAATGCAGCAACATCGCATCCAAATATCACCGTAGTGAGCCTTCAAACTCATTAAACAGCGCATACGCTTTTCCCGTATAATGTGAGCGATCTTGGTAGAGTTAGTTATCTGTGGCATAACTCTTTATTAGAATTTATGTTCTGAATAATTTTTATTAGTGGTAAGATGAATTTAACGTATTTTCAACTATCATACATCATTATAAATGTAAATAAATAACTAATAATATTTGTTCTTTAACTAAGTTATTCATGCTCAAATGCAGAAATACGGGCCCCTTAACAAAAGGGTACGTGTGAATAAATTGAAAAATTCAAAAAATTGTGCGAAGAAATTGTGCGTACCCGAGTTTGAAAGCTGTTTACCAAGAACTAAGGGGCCTACGAAAGATCTAATCACAACATTTTCTCGTTTGATTGACATTGTGATATTGCATTTTAAAATGTTACTATAAGTTTAAACAATTTATTTGTATTCTAGTTGGAACAAAAAAGTACCGGGATTCTAACTAGTTTTCAATGTGCATCAACTGACTTATATTGCTCAAAAACTTAACCGTATATCGCATTTTAAACACGTGGATGACAAGAATGTTTTCCGTAAGCTGTAAAAAGTTTAGAATTTAACTTTTCAAGAAAAAAAAAGTTCTTATCAACATCCTGAAGAAACGTTTTCTTTGCTTCTAGAGGTTGTTAAATTAATTACTTGGTTACGTAATTGTCCTTATGAATAAATTACTTATATATGCAGTGATTTAAATTGATTTAATAAATTTAAAATCATTTTAAATTGATCGATTTATTTTTCGTTCATTATCTCAATAAGAATCCTTAGGTTATATTAATCCAACACACATAATTTCATTTCTGTGCCGAAATTAGTCCTTGACATATGTCTGATTTGTTTTTTTAGTACATGATTTGAAAGTTGTTTACGTGTTTTATTTTTCTGTTTTTACTGATTTAACAATATAAAACAAGAAAACGTAAAAATCAATATGATGTGATGGTATTTCAGTAAATAATTCTGATTAGAAAATTATAAAACTTGAGAAAACTTTGAAACTAGACTTTTTAAAGAAGAATTTTGCCAACGAAATGCATTATTTCACTATGATGTACTGTACAATCAATTTTGCTAATGCAAATCTTTGTGATTTTGTATTATTATACTCTAACTCATGAGAGTGAAACGGTTGGAAGATAATGTGAGTTTAAATTTTAAATTATTACTTTCAAAATTTAGAAAAGTCTTCGCGGAATCCTGTCACCATTGACTTTACGTATACTGTGGGTTCCCCAGTCTGACAACATAACATTCGATCTTCTACTAGTAGTGGCTAGTCAGGAATGCCTAAACATTTAGTGTCAGTAGTAACTATGATGATATTAAAATACATTTATGTTGAAATGTTTTTTTATTTGTTGCTAGATTAAAGTAATTGTCAGTATCATTCTGACAATAGCATGAAATATCAAATACAGTAACTGCAGGTTTCCTATAATCTGCTCTACCAGTATATTTTCTATGGTCTGCTATTCCAGCAGGTTTTCTTAATCTGCTATTTTAACAGGTTATATGTGATCTGCACTTTCAGCAGGATTTCTAGGATCTGCACTTCCAGCAGGTTTACTAAGATATGCTCTTCCAGCAGGATAACTATGATTTGTTCTTTCAGCTGATTTCTTATTATATGCTCTTTCAGCAAAGCTTCTACGATCTTCTCTTTTAGCAGATTTGTATTGTTTGTTCTCTTAGCAGGTGTTCTACTATCTTCTCTTTCAGCATGTTTTATGTGATCTGCTATTTTACCACATTCAGTAAGATCTGCTCTTTCAGAGGATTTTCAAAGATTTGCCATTCCAGTGCGTTTTCTACTATCCGATCTTTTATCATATTTTCTACGACACACTCTTCAAGCAGGTTTTCCATGATCTGTTTTTTCATCTATTTCTGTTTTCATAAACTCTTTTTCTCAAGTATTGTCTTTATACTACTTAACATCCAATACCTGCATTATTTCCTTCAACAATCCCAACCAGGGAAATTTTGGGTATCGCATGGCAAAGTTGGATAATAATTATCGACACACATTCAATTCACTATTAGGTGCAATCTTTGTTTCTTTCTTCTTTGTGAGGTTTCGTACAAGATGAAGAAACCCTTTTACGGCTTTAACCAAGTACGGGACCAAATTATTTTAGATATTTTTATCAATAACAAAATTTTTCCAAGATCCCCCTTACAGACTTGAGTTTGAAACTTCTCACCGTGGCTTTGTCAGAATTCATTAAAACATTATACATGAAATAAATACTATTGGCCTATTTTGAATTATTGACATTTAATTATTTTTATTGAATGATTTACTTTATTTTTCTACTTGATTAATAATGTACATAATTTATATAACTGGTTTTGCTACAAGTGTAATATTGATAGATATGCTATTAATTAGATATTTTACGTATAATTTGTTTTCTTGAACACGTACATATGTCTAATTCCAATAAACAACCCAGATAACTAATGGATTCGTTGTAAAATGTTTTTCCCACCTGTTAAGTTACGTTCGTTGCTCGCATGTTACTGACGGGTATTTTATGGGGCTTAACTCAGGCGGTTATGACGCCAGAAAAGGCAAAACCTCAACAAACCCACACAGAGTTAAGCGCATTAATGTCGGCGTCCGATTTTACGGTCGTAACTCACATTTTGCCAGCGGATATTTTTACAGTTCTGCCAGACCGTAACTGAGTGGCGGACGTTTATGGTCGTCAGCAAGTCTGGGCTACGACCACAGTCGACTGCTGAGCACAGCTTTACCTGAGTGGCTATCGATGTTTTCGTCGTGAACAAGTTCTGGATAAATACATGTAAACGAACATTTTTGTTTATTTACGTAGCCTGTTAGGCCTAGGGGATTGTTAATGTTATTTTCGTAAAAACCAATTGTAACTTAATGAATGTTGTTTAAACAAAAACATTTTTTCGTGAGTGATTAATACAGATCGTGTTTGGCTGGTTATATTTGACTTTAATGGTACACGTGCGTGGATGGGTGGGTAGGTGATTTAGCACAGCGCGTGTTTGGGTGGGTAGGTTTGACCTTAACGGTGCACGTGTGTGGATGGGTGGGTAGGTGATTAACACAGATCATGTTTGGTTAGGTATGTTTGACTTTAATGATACACGTGTGTGGATGGGTGGGTAGGTGATTAGTACAGCACGTGTGTACATGGGTAGGTTTGACTTTAACGGTGCACGTGTGTGGATGGGTGGGTAGGTGATTAACAAAGCACGTGTTTGGGTGGGAAGTTTGACTGTAACGGTGCACGTGTTTGGATGGGTGGGTAGGTGATTAACACAGTGCGTGTTTGTGTGGGTAGGTTTCACGTTAACGGTGCACGTGAGTGGATGGGTGGGTAGGTGATTAACAAAGTACGTGTTTGGGTGGGAAGTTTGGCTGTAACGGTGCACGTGTGTGGATGGGTGGGAAAGTGATTAGCACAGCACGTGTGTGGGTGGGTAGGTTTGACTTTAATGGTGTACGTGTTTGGATGGGTGGGTAGGTGATTAACACAGATTGTGTTTGGGTGGGTAGGTTTGATGTTAACGGTGCACGTGTTTGGATGGGTGGGTAGGTTTGACTTTCACATTGCATGTGTTGGGATAGGGATTTTGTTTTTGTGTGCTATTAGCGTTACTCTCTTTGTCAGGCTAATAGGTGTGGTTTATTATTTTTTAGTTAAAGTGGTTGTGGGTGTTTTGTGTCAATAATTGTGTGAACTGATCTATCTTACACATTGACAAACTTCTAGTGTTATTGTGAGTAAGGCCAAGAATATTGACCTCACAATGAAAGAATGCCTCAACTCAGACGTTAATGATGTGAAATGGTGGGAGGGAAGGTAACACCTTACGTGGAAGGAACATTTCAAAAGTATTCAAAGAAATGCCATATAAGTAAAAACATTAAGGAGTTGACCATTATGTATTATTTTTAATTTGGAGTGCTACAATTTAGAAGCTTCAAAGACTACAAAAATAAAGACTACATTTTACGATCTCTTTTGTGAACGTGAATCATATGAAGCGTTAAGTTTTTGTAAAAAATAGAGAATTATGCTTAAAATTCTAACTATTAAATAACATATTACGTACTTTATGTCTAGTTTAGTAGCATTGCTTCCATACTAAACAATTATGTGGATTATGTTGTTATTTTCAATTCAAAAACTATGAAATACACCATATTTACGTGCAAGACCGTAATAATATTCCTACAGTTTAACCCAAACACGTAAAGGTTTCTGTAACGGAATAGGTAAACAATATCTTGAGTATCTGCAATTCTATAAACATCAGGATAACAATAACAGAGCCAAACTACAACACGACAGTTAGTTCAAGCTATGCAGCCCAACTAACAAACTGCATAGTTATCACTAACGTTGTTGACCGACAACAGTCTCCACTGTAGTACCAAACTGAACTCATGCTTTAGGCACGTCCATACAGGCTGTAACGTGTTTTTACATAGACAATGTTTCATTTGTAAATATATCTTACTTATGTGTTTACTAACTAACCAACAAGCGAGTGAATAACGTAATTAATGAGGTAATTTAAATAAGAAAGTATCTAAAACATCACCAAAAAGTATTTTTGGTAAGTGTAGTAACTTTTACAATTAAGGTTTTTCCACTAGGTATGGCGTTGAAGTATTATATTTTTGATTCTTTTTGTGATTGACAATTTAAATGAATTTGTTAAAATTAAAAACGTGTAGGATATATATGCAGGGAAACATCAGAACACATAATGTTTTTAATTTGTCCCTGCAAGAGTTTGAGATTTAAAAGCAACTCAGACCGTTCTTTTGTTAGACTAAAATACATTCCTGGGTATATTCCCCTGCACACCATAAAATCAGGATATAGGACTCGATCAAGCAATGATACACGTTTTTTAGTTCGTTACATTTTGAAATCCCGAATTTGCCTAACTTGTCCTCTGTTTTCCCCAAGTGCTCACTTTAGTCCAGAGCATTGTCAAATCTCACTCCAAAAAATTGAGGCTATTGAGAGATGTTTAGTTACCTCTTTCAATTTAATAAATTGAAAACTATAATTCTGTATTATCATTATTTTTATTTATTTCATTACTATAATGGATACAACATTTCTTCCATCATTCAGGTAAGGCCCCTTAAAAATATTGGATCATCAATTTATTTTCAAAAACGTTTCTCTCTCGGAGGCTTCCAAAATGTTTGCGTTTGGTAAGAATGGAAGAAATACACAAATGTTATTTTCTAGGATTGCTTTTCTTGGGCTCTGCTGGGGTGGAGTTGGTAGCGAGCGGTATGAATGAGAGGTTGTATGAATGGAAAAACATATTTAAAAATCTTTTGCAATGCTCTGTTTTACTAAAATTATTATTGTTGTACAGTGTGTTCATGTGAAATGTAATAATGTAAAATGTATGTTTTTAAAACTGTTCATGCTAAGTTAATTAGTAAGCTTTTTTTTCTTTAAATGACTTATAGCTATTTAATATGGTATTTTAATTTCTTTATTTAGTTATTATACTTTATTATTGTTTTATTTAAGGTTAAGTGTAAGAAAGGGCCGTGTGGCCCTAACTTCACCTTTTTTTGTAAATTAATTTTCAAAATAAAGAAATTTCTATTCTATTCTATTCTCGTGTCATTGGTGTAAACAATAAATAATATTGGGTTCATTATTGATCTTGTGTAGACCGTCACTCATAGTCTATTTTTTCATTTCTGACCGATTACGTGCAGGAAGCACTTAATTTACAATCCGAGATCGGAGAACAGGCACGACATTTGTGAGGAAAGAAGATAAAGAACACGGACAATATGGAAGAGACTTTTTTTACATAAGGAGCAGACCTGTTGCATTTACAGAAGACTATTTTATTCAAAGTTAAAGTGGTTTAATAAATGTCCAATATCCTTGACAAAAAATCTCAAATGAGATTCAAAAACAAATTAAATCCTTCATTATCGCTCAGTTTATCACCAAGATCAGTGATTTTTTGGAGTAGTACATTTTGCACTAACTGGAAACGTTAAACTTATTTCAACAATTAGCTTTTTATATTAATATACTCTGTTGGATTTAAGATTTCATTGGAGAATTATTATTTATCTGACGCTTACTCTTCCAAATGAAACATGATAATACAATGTTTATAAAACGAACAAAAAGTAGTGACTAACAAAACTGGCGGCTTCAAAGAAGGCAATCTGATTGTGCAAAAACAGATCTCTCTTTCTGGCAAGAGAAAGTCAAGAGCGATCCAGTATTTTGCAGAAAATGGAAACGGTAATGGCATGATTGAGTCAGACTAAATTATGCCAAGAAGAGGCTGGGGGTGATGAAGGGTTAGGCCTAGAGTGGTGGCTGCTCAAGGAAACGGCGGTGCGGAGCCCAATGATTGAAGAATGATGCAGCCACCAGCAGATTACAGGCATTAGACGAGTGCACATAATGTCTCATCATGGCGTGATTGGCATGGGTTCCCGCCCATTACCGCCATTGTTTGGCTAACTCCGTAGTGGCGCAACTATGAGAAGTCTTGTAGTAACCACTTCCCAGAAACCACTAATACATCGAACAAGTATCACCTTGAGTGTCTTCAAACCACTAAATTTTTATTGACTTATTTTTGTTGATTGAAGATCCTAATCACAAAGCGATCCTAAATAAAATTTTAGTCAGAAAATAAATGGTCTGTATTGGTCTTGGAAAATACATTTATGATCATGATTTATTATAGAAAATAAATTACTGGAGCATTAAAAGTAATTTGTTTTGTTCGTGAATTTATCTAACCCATTACAGAAGGACTATTATGATTATGAAGGTCAGGAACTGAGTTCGGTTGCTTTGACGTACTTGACCGATTTTGACCGAGTTTTGTCGAGTTCAGCTGACCTTAGATGAGTTGATTCGTATGTTGCTAACAGACGAGCTTTAGGTATCACTAGCTTTAGGTATCGCGAGCTTTAGGTATCACTGATTTTACCATGATTCCTTGAATTTCACTAAGGAAGGAGAAATGATCATCTGTTCAAATTATTTTAATGAACAGATTTGTTGAGACTTAATAAAACCATAATTGAAGTATCCTCTGTAATACCGCGATTTTAGGTGTAAATAAAAAATAATTCAGAGGTAAGTTTAATACTGTATTATCAAAAGATAAAATTTGATATTATGATGAAACAATTCCGATAAAAATGTTGTTATTTAATGTCTCTGTAATTAATAACAATAATTATTTTTTGGTACTCTCTCAAAGTTCTCAACTTTTTTAGCTACGTTTGTTTCATGGTCAATTTTCTTTTGTAATCTCAGTTAAAGTTGACAAGTTGCAATGGTTATTTATTATCACTGTTAGAAATTTGTATTTTATGTTTTACTCATAAATATTCGTACAGAAATTAGTAATAAACATTCCACGTACTTTTGAATATTGTATCAGGAACTTTGTATGGTTTATAGCACAGATATTTTAAAAATACCGATCATTTATCATCAAATGACTGACATTTATTAAACTGTAAAATATTCAAGCAACAGTTTGTAAAAAGAAGTAACATTTTGAATAGCATACTTATCAACAGAATATGCCTAATAACTGATTTATAGATAAAATAATAAAACATGATTTATTTTCAAAAATATTTACTTTATTAATTAATTGTTGTTTTAAGAAATCGTTCCAGTTAACACAAGCTTAGAAAAGTTAGCCAAACTCTTAAGTGTTTTTTAAAACACTTAATTAACCTGGTAAACATTTAAAAATCAATATCATCACTATCAATTATAAAAGAGTATATATTGACTTCACACGACTCTACAGTACCTTTCATCGGAGGAAGTACTTATCAATGATGATAGAGTATATATTGACTTCACACGGCTCTACAGTACCTTTCATCAGAGAGAGACTTATCAATGATGATAGAGTATATATATTGACTTAACACGGCTCTACAGTACCTTTCATCAGAGGAAGTACTTATCAATGATGATAGAGTATATATTGACTTCACACGACTCTACAGTACCTTTCATCGGAGGAAGTACTTATCAATGATGATAGAGTATATATTGACTTCACACGGCTCTACAGTACCTTTCATCAAAGGAAGTACTTATCAATGGTGATAGAGTATATATTGACTTCACACGACTCTACAGAACCTTTCATCGGAGGAAGTACTTATCAATGATGATAGAGTATATATTGACTTCACACGACTCTACAATACCTTCCATCAAAGGAAGTACTTATCAATGATGATAGAGTATATATATTGACTTAACACGGCTCTACAGTACCTTTCATCTGTAGTACTTAAAGCGCATTTCGAGTTTATTGTAGAACTAAGTTAGTGCAATGCACCTTCACTTACATAATTTTAGATTTGAAAATATCTGTGTTAATATGTTAATAATATTATATTTTTAAAGTTAAATTAGAGCATCGATATATTAGAGTCAGTGTTGTTTTTGTTATTTTTACTATATTTTATTTTCAAAAACTTTTTAGACTATTTATTTACCTCCAAAATCAATATGATATAAACAATACAGTAATATGATATAAGTGCACCACAAAACCTGAATGAAGCATTCTCTTTCTTCTTGAGGTTTAACAATTTAACTCTATTTTAGTTTATTTGTTTTTTTCCAATTATAACTTATGTAAAATGAATTGTTATAAATTTAATACTGGCAGTAAATTTGTATTTTTTTATTTGTTTGGCAGTTACAAGTTTCTACGTGTAATACCAGTTATCAGTTAGCCAATATATATTGTGTAGTTTTTTTCTCTGTTTATAATCCACTCTTGGTACATTTATGTCTTTTTCTTTCACAGTATTTTATATTGCGTATGGTAGCAAATCATTACATTAACTATTCCCACTTTAAATGGTCCTTAAGTAATTAATGAGAGATATGTAGTTAAGGAGTTAAACGTAGTTATTACCGACCGTCTCTACATACAGTATTTAAACTGCACAGAGATGGTTACCACAGTGCTATGAACGGACGTGTGACCCTAGCAGAATTTAATTTTACAGGGAACGCAGTTCAGATGTTAATCTGGTCCAGTGTTTGACTACACTTATCAGCTCATAACATGGGGAAAAACTGTGAACGTGGCGACGGGGAGATGTGAGATAGGCCTCTGTGCACCCTTGCCATCGCCTATCTCTTTGTCCAGTGACGGTCCAACACGAAGGCACTTCATCTCTTATCACCAGTTTATCAGTTTCGTCTTACTTAAAATCGTAGAACACTTTACAATACATCACTACAGACCAATAGCTTTAAAAACAAAATTTCCCACCATAGATTTGTTTACAGTTCAGCAAATGTCCTTAAGAAAATACAATTATTTTATTACAGCATTAGCCATGAACAACCATTTCTGATTTTTTTCATTTCATTTGACTGTCATAAAATCTGATCATTGAAAATTTCTGTTATGGGAAAACTGATCCCCATGTCACCCTAACACTGGTCATTCATTCCCCATTGACTATTGATCTGTGCGAGAAACTTAAAATTTGTTCCGACCGTCAAATATTGTCTTGGTGCCTTGAAATTAATTTTGAAGCTAGTCAAAGAGGTGATTTTCCAGAGTTAATTCGTCCAGCAAATATAGATATCTTTGGAGTAAGATAATTTTTAACCTTCTTAAATAAAGCATCATTCAGGACTGATATGCTGTCAGGGAATATTGATGAGGGAGAAAGTATGCTTCCAGATATGGAGGAAGATACTTTCCTCTTGAAGTATCATTCCGTACCATGTATACCTTTGAAATCATATTTGTAAGTATGGGTGGATGGATCATGACCTCCATACGTTTATAGTTGGTTGTGCTGTGAGGGTTATCATCCCAGTGCGTTTATGGGTGAGTGAGTTTTCATATCCTTACGTTTATATGTGGGTGGTCATCACAGTGTATGGATGGGTGGGAGGGTCAATACCACCATACGTGCTTGGGTGGGTGGTCAATGCTACTATACGTGAATAAGTGGGTTTGTGGGTCCATGTTTACCATGCGTCTATTGGTGGGCGGAAGATCTCAGTGTAAGTTAATATTTTCTTAGCAAACCCAATGAGTTTTTTTTTTTTTTTTTAACTTTGGTTCGTATGATGTGCGTTAAGTTGTTTTTTATGATCATGAGACATCATATTGCATCTTAGGACAAGTCCCTTTGCAGTGTTTTATATTTTTTTCACCAGCTTGCTTGCAAACTTGCGATTAATAAACGCAATCCTTAACAGTAGAAAAATGTCTGCTGGGATTTCGTACTGTTATAATAACTGTTATACGGGATATAAATACTGTTATAAAGAAAGCCTTTGGTTCAAATAAATATTTATTTGTTCTTCTTGACCATTTAAGCAGGTCGTAATAATAATTATGCTATAATAAATTTCGTTCCACCGCTGCGCCCGTGTTGTATTAAATACAGGAATCTATTATCTTATTTACAACTTATAATCACACCACTACGATGGAATTAATAAGTATGAATAACGAATAACATAAGTTCCAAGTAGTGCATTTGTTTTTCATTGCGCTTTATCTGCGAATTGAATATTATTAGCCAGCACTATTTATTATTCATATGTCTATAGAGCTGGACTTGTTTAATTAATAGGTTCATTTCTAAAACGGATTGTCAGCGAATGTTAATTCATCAGTGACATACACAATCGTCCACTACGAACAACTAAGGTTATTTAATCCACTAATCAATCTAACTTGCCACAAAAAACCGCATAAATGGTTTACTTTTTGCTTTTAATAATAATTGAAATCGTTATATAAGTACAGACCGTTTCTTATTCCAAACTAGATTCAACGACATGTCGGTTCAACACTAATTAGAAACACTGAAATAAATGTAACGTTTAATGATCAACGTGATTTGAATACTTTATGAGACAGGTCGGAGTTTTTGTCGTTGTAACTTTCCGACTTCAACAGGAGTCTTTTACACGGGTGATAAACGGGACGAGATTAAAAAAGACTTCTCGAGCTGTCAGTTGAGTCATAAATACACGACCGTGTTGTGCAAAGAAGTTAATTAATGTGTTTCCTTGAAGCATTAAACCTGTTGGCAATGGTCGGTGTTGAGTAATACCTGTGAAGGTTAGAGGACGTGGAACCGCTGCTAGTAAATGGCTTATCTTCACAGAAGGCTGTCACAGACAATGGCCAGGTACTTAGTTGGTAATCGTCAATCGTCTATGGTCTAGGTTGTGTTTACAACAATCACTGCCGTTCGACAAAGCCACTGTGATAAACAGCTGACAATCCAATCCATTACTCTTTATAGCGACACGCCAACCAGAGTGAAGTGTTCTTTATCGCGGTTCGTTGTGGTCGATATTGTCGGCCTTCACGCCAAGGTCTGCTCTACATGATTGTCACCCTCGTATCTCACACACAATAGTTCTCTGTGATTAACGTTGTTGGCGATCTACAGCATGTCCGATACGTCCACTCAAAGAAGTAGCTCCCCATAGTACGTATACTGATGGATGTCCCATCTCATCCACTCAACGTACAACCGATTAGATTTATCACATAGCTTATATATATAAATGACAAAATACCATCCAACCTCTCATTTAAAATCAACAAACAGCACAACATTCCATCTAATTTATGTCATTAATTTTACGTAAAATATATGCCTGAGTGAATTCCCTAATGCTCCAAAGTTCAATTTACTGTCACTTTATATATTCATCAACCATGAACTTGTTCATCTTCTTTAATAAGTGAGGTATACTAGAGCTTATCGTTAATCAGGAAGAAGTTTAGTATTTTTTCGTTAGCTATTTTTTTCGTCAACACCGACCATTGCCAACAGGTTTAAAGCTTCAAGGAAACACATTAATTAACTTATTTGCACAACACGGTCGTGTATTTATGACTCAACTGACAGCTTGAGAAGTCTTTTTTAATCTTGTCCTGTTTATCACTGACATAGTGATAAATCCTTAAATGTTGGTATTTTGGCGTCAGGGTTTGATATTATGGTCGACTATCCTGACGCTCACGCACGAATGGTCCTTGTTTATCGTTAATAGAATATTAGTTTTCAGTTTGTTATAACGATAATCAAATAAGGCTGTAATACCTACATTCTAATACTAGATTTAAGGATTTGTAACATAAGTCAAACAATATGAACCTTATCTGTAACACCTATGAGGTGTATTTATTGTGTTGTGTTTCTTTTAAGTTGACAGTCAAGTGGGTTATCAGCTTTAGGCAAATTTGTCGGCATTTCGCTGGTTCTTAAAACATAGGTAAGATGAACATGAATGGACTTCACAAAACATTTTTTAAAGTAATTCATGTTTGTATTACAATTGTACATATACTTTTTGATTTCCATACAGTCAACATTTTTAATAATTATATCTTTCTTTCAACTTCTTAACTATTAACTATAATAATGCCAACTAACCTACATTAAAAATCATAAGGACTTATGTATTATTTATTTATAACATTGCAATGATTTTTAAATATTAATTATCATGATAAAAAAGGTGATAATAATTTAAAGTACTACATAAAAGCATTACGAAGTTCTGCAACCACAAAACTGATTTTTCACGGATGGTACAAATCGCTAATTTTAAACACCACACAAATCAAATAACATTATATCTATAAACACTTAAAACAATTGTGAAAAATAATCGAAATTCATACCTATCAAATATCTTCGCCTAACAAATGCTTGCTGAAGGACAACGCTAAAACTAATTCATTCCGGTTTAAATTTATTCAAATTGCAAGTTCAAAAACACTAAAACACACATACATTACAATGAATAACAATTATTTTCGCAAACTAAGGATTGAAATGGTTCATATATCGTAAACAGTTTGAAGCCTGTTTGACGTACGAGTCCGTCCAAACCTCGTACCCCCCCCCCCCCCACTTAGTGCGAGGTGTTAGTTTACTGGATATGGCTATACTTATAACTATAATTACTTGAGGCTGTGTTCGTAGCCTTACGTCACTAATGTACCCGGTATCAACTACAATAGGCCTTTTTTTTTTTTTAGAAATTGGAAATGAAGTACATTGTTTATATCACAAACTTTAAGCTTTTAGTGAGGTCTACATTTACTAAGCCTCATCAGATACTGTGTTTTCTAACCTCCAAAATGTGTATATTTCTCCCCATATTTATTTGAATATTTTATCAAACGTGTTTTATTTAAATACCTACCTCGTTATAGTTAACCTTGCAGATGAATTACCTAGATCTATCAGACAATAAGTAAACGTATTCATCTTGTAGGTATCCACTGATCTAGAAATGACAGATTGAGAAGAAAATCAGAACCAAAGACTGAAACAGAAATTTTTCAAATGGCTTAGTGTCATTATAATCTAATTGGACAGTTAGCATTGATCCAATAAAGGTGGGTTTATAAGGAGAGCTTATACATTCAGCTTCTTAATTACGTGTCCGGCCTGTTTTATATTTATGGCCCACAAAACGGGTTTTTAAAACAAAAACATCGCTATAGAATTTAAACCAGCCGGACAAGGTAATAGCCCTGAACACAGGTTCTGTAGCGTAGTTTCAAAATCCATTAGAATGAATCAAATTTAAGATAAAAAGTAGGCTAAGCTTTTACTCGACATAGACATAATTGTTCCCAATCAAAATGATTTGTTAACTAATTCTTCATTTTGGCTTGATTGCCGAATGTTAAATTTCAGACTGGAGTCCTCCAAGTATGTTTGTGCAGTTCCAGAGGATGTAAATATGAAAACGACCTGAACCACAGAATAACTGTGTTTAAGAATCTAACCTTCAAAAGGAACTGCAGCAATGATTTAGTCTTATATACAGGGTTAGTTAAAAGTTTGGAGACAGTTTTATATATTCACGACTCCAAACTTTTTACTAACCGTGGATATATGTTATAAAATGATTTACTCACTCATTACGAAATTTCCAGAGCCATCGAACTGATTTGATGATATTTGGAAGAGAGATCCACTGAGAAATAATTTTTCTAAATTTCATTCATAAGGGGTAAAAAGAGCCCGTCATCCTTTCCTGTTTTCCGAGACAAGTAACATTAGCCTTAATTTAATAATTTATTTCATACAGCTGATACAAAAATATAAACATGATATAAACGTTCATATTTCTGCTACCTCCTATATGATTGCACTACTTTGCACCCCCATAAAGTAGACTTACTTATAGAGTTTTCCAGACTAAAAATCTTCGTTGTTTGGGGAATGGCAGTAGGTTGAGCTTTAATATTGATATGCTGATTTAGAGAGAACCACGAAGGGAAATGTAACCAAGCGTAGAGTACCACCCCTTAGCGAAGTAAGGGCTGTCGGCTTGTTATCAATAAAACCTTTTGTCACTTCTGTTACCGACTGTAATTACTTAATATTGAACAGATTTACAAGTGGAATGTGTTCTTGAAAAGGGTCTGCAAAGGCTGTTGGCCATGTTGGTTTAAATACCATAATAACAATGTTATTTGCGAATCCATATTTCTTCGTTATTTATTGATAAAAATTTGTGTATAAGATGTAGTTTTAATCGTTATCATATTACGCGTTGGGTTTGCTTTTCATATTTTGAATACATACGCCTAGTTTTGAAAAATAGGTGAAAATAAAAACTTAAAACTAAATATTTTATATTTTTTCTATAAACATAATCAGGAATCCGCAAAGCAATTCCAACGAGCATATTCATTCTTGATCAATTTGCAATTTGTTTGGGAAAAAACTGTTTAAAAATAACTTGTTAATTTGGATACGCGTTATCATATGTCAGGCTCGAAAATAACATTGTTCTTAAAGGATTAAAACCAACATGGCCGACAACTTCCGACAGCCTTTGCAGACTCTTAAGCATGTACATTTCGTATAGAAGATTTCAAATAAAAACTGGAAGTGTAGAAGCCTACATAAATTAGTTTAAAAAAATAATACAAACATTGATTATGAAGCGAATTCCAATTTAAAGTTAATTTGCTCCACTTTTTACGCTCTGTCCTCAATATTGAAATTGTTTTAAGGCATGAAGTATGTTTGAAGGTAAACAACATTTGACACATGTGAATGATGTCACTTGTGAGCTCGAGTGTCATTAAAACATGTCCTTTAACAAACACGTACCTGTAGTAAGTCGGAACTAGTGGTGCAGTGTTGTAACCCAGCTACTTAGGGGTAAAGTGTTAGGGACACAAGGTTCTCCCTAACCCTTATCTCGGTCCCTAACCCTAACCCCGCGCCATACTCGGTACTCTTAAGGCGTGCACTCAATGGTTGCTATCGGCGTGGAAACTACTAGATAAGACTTCGGTGATCATGTTGGGTGGTAATCAGTGTCCGGATGTTTTGTAGGGGAAAGAACTGAATATCGGACTTGTCAATCAGCTGAAAATCATACCAATACAGGTCCTTTAGTTGCCCTGGCTATTTTGGGCTACTAACAAATGGACCTTTATGAACATGAGTCGAACTCAGTTTGTAACAAGACCACTTACAGGTCATCCACATAATTAATTCGCCTAAAAATACGCACTAAGTCTTGTCGGTGTCTCGTATTTAAGATAATCATCGCTCACTTATTCATGTGAATTTCAGAATCCACTCACCCACCTTCCGAAGTAATAGTGAATAATTACTGAACTTGTAGAACCTTTCTATTCAACCTGCATGAACGGTCACAACAACGTGTTTGTACCATGTATTGAATACGATTTTACAGGAAGTTATGGCAATTGATTGTTAGATGTCCACAATCTTTGTTAATGGTCGAATTTCCTAAACATATTACAGATAAGTCAATCTAATTCAAGTACATGGTAGTCCACTTGACTTTCACTTTTACAGTCCTAAATATTTTGTGAATTATATTAAGTATTGTATATGTATAGCTTTGATAGTTGTATCTGTAAAAGCCCGATTTGAAATCTCTACACGAATTTTATTGTACAACAACAACAAAACATTTTTAAAGGTTTGAAAATATTGTGTTTTTTATAGTATTATTTTTAAACAGAACGGTGAAAAATTAAATTAATAATAATATATGTCTATTTGATAGAGAAAATGTCTGTGAATATTGTCAAGTGATTTTTTCAGTGAGTGTTCTATAGTCTGTTTTCCCAAAAGCCTTGTGAGTAAAGCGACTTGAATAATATGAGTCAGTAATTAAATAGAATCATTGTTAGCCTCATGAATTTTAAATGAAAAGTTTTCAACCATAACTTAAATAAATAGTACCAGGTAACTGGCACAAACTTTCTCCCTTTCCCTTTGTTAGATTGTCTAAAAAATTAAAATTAAAGGATTTAAAAACACGTCTAAATAAAAATAGACGTTCATTTGATTAAATTTCTATGGTATGTACACACGTCGAAAAGCTTGTTTTATTTAATAAAAGTATGGTAACAAAATATCTTAAAAAAACATTAATTAATAAAAAAAAAATTAATCATATAGCCAGATTTTATTTAAACAACCTTCAACAACTTGAATTGTGGCTTCCGGCCTTCGGCCTCCTGCCCCAACTTAGTGAAGTAGTAAGTAAAATATTTTTAATTGTAATGTGTATCTTTACTGAACATTTAATGAAAGCTTGAAAAGTTGCATTTTAAATGTTTCTATCCATAAATATGTTACAACTCAAACACTAGTCAAGTTACCGACATGCGGTTTTTACTAATCTATTTTAAATTGTAATTTACATATTTCCTGAAAATTTAATCAAAATCGTTTGAGCCGTTTTTGGGAGAAATCCATTTTTGTATGTTTTTTGCCAATAAAAAACTAAAATTTCAAAAAGTGAAAACTGTCTGGAAGATATTGATTAAATGCACCTACATACCAAATTTCATAAAAATTGATCTATCCGTTTGGTCTCCAGCAAACTACACATACACACATACGGACAAACACCAAACATTTTTTTCGCAAAAAAACATTTTTTGGGCACAGCTGGAGTTTTAGACCAACTTGCAAAATTTTTTTGCGATCA